>JBBPBX010011429.1:12874-55933 GCA_038048925.1 Garcialebias charrua | reverse complement strand
ACTAAAGTTATTGAAGTTCCATGATTTGGTAGACTATAATATTTTATCAGTTATGTATAGGGCTCAAAATAATGCATTACCTTTAAATATCCAAATGCATTTTGTTAAAAGACAAAGTTGTTATAATCTTAAGGGGACAGAGATGTTTGTAAAACCACAATTCAGAACTAGTTTGAAGGGACGTTCTACCTCAATCCAGGGAATTAGATTATGGAATGGCTTGGAGAATGTAGTTAAAAATGCCAAGTCAATGTTTACATTTAAGAAAATGATCAAAACGAATGTGTTAAAAAAAATGAAATAGCGTAATGTGTATTGTATTAGTTAGAAAATTAGAAAGAGTTAGTCATTTTGTACTGTTGGTTGAAGATTATTATTGTTTAATCTGACTGTTGGAAAAAAGGGGCAGATATAATAAGATTTATTCTTCTTTCTGCTACCTTTCATTTTTTTATATTTTGTACATTATCATTTATGGGATTGTCTTGTATTTGTAAAAAAAATGAACAAATTTAATAAACATAAACATTTGTCTTTAAAATATTAATTTCCATTAAAAAAATGGTAATAGCACCACTAGCGCCTTTAAAATATTAACTTCCATTATTTTTTTTTAGAATAGCGCCACTAGTGCCTTTAAAATATTAATTTCCATTCATTTTGTTGTTGTTGCGTGTTTTAATAGCGCCACTAGTGCCCCCTTAATAGCGCCACTAGCGCCCCCTTCATTTCCGGAGTGCAATAACCACTTCCGGGACTGACACCGCCGTCATCTGCAAGCTGCAGCGAGGTGTACTTGATTTCTGAAGCTTATAGATCATCTGGACTAGATCCTCCAGAGAATCTCAGAGCTCACTCCACCAGAGGGATTTCATTCGCTACAGCTCTGCATGAAGGGCCGACAGTGGAGGATATTTATACGGCGGCTGCGTGGTCATCACCATGTTCATTTATTCTTTTTTTAATTCACGTGATGTTTCCACTTTCTCCGTGACCCATTCTGTTCTCAGGGTTCTGACGGAACGATTATTATTTTTCATGGAGTTTTAACCTGGGCTCACATCTGCCTGCATGCAGACGGAGTGTGAGATGTTTATTATCAGTCACAGTTCATGACTGATGATGTTATTTATTTGTTCATCCTGGAGGTGTTGACCTGCTCTGCTCATCATTACACAGCTTGTAACCTCCGTGGTTCCTATTCACTGTAGCAGGTCTGTTATCTCAGCCTTTTCTCTCACCAGAGTTCATACGTTTCTCTGGTGCGCTGCTGCGCATGGAACGCATAATTACGTACACCGAAGGCTGAGTGATAAAATGTGTTTGTGAGAGCAGATGCTTCATGTTTGTGTCTGGATGGACCCAGTGAGGCATAGACTACATCCTGCTTCGCCTTTAACCCACTAGCGATAGCCTTAAAGGGCAAAGCCTACGAAATAGAACGTTGGTTATGTACGGTAACCCCAGAGTCTATGAGTATTAGGGTTGTACATCTCTGTGTGACAGACGATTCGATTCACATCTAGATACAAGGGTTACGATTCGATTCAAAAACGATTTATTTTAAAAACGGAACGATTCGATTCGATGCAGTGTAAAAGCGATTCGGTTCGATTCGATTAAACTTCAAATAATTCTACGTTTTAATATTTGTTGATGTACCGGTAGACAAATATTTCATTATGAAAGAAAAAGGACCATTTCTATCAATGTGACATTCTTAGAGCATTTTTAAATTTGTAAAAGTCCACATATATCATATCTAAAAGGGTGCTGTAAAGCACTGGTAAAAATAAAGTAAAAAGCCAAACAAAATAATCACATGTTAAATGTGTTTATTTTTAAACATGGACCTAAAGACCAGCTAAAAGAAAATTTCCTACAGAAAATACAGAAAAAATATAAAAGGCACAAATGGTTACAGCAGCATGTAATAAAATAAAAATCACTAGGAAAAAAAACAGGAATAAGCTAAGCACAAAGCTCCTGTGCAATAACCCGCTGTGCAATAACCTGTCACACAACCTGTAGTTTGGTAGTTATGTGCAATATAGATCATGTGCATTTTAGCTTATATTTCATTACTACCTTGAAATAGTTATTCACACAAATTCATCCTGCTTCACCGTTAAAATTCTACCATGTTGTTTACTATTTTTCTCTTCAGAAACTTTGTAATATTATAATTACTGTTTCACTTTTTGGTAGTTTATTTTGTACCCTCATTGCATGCTTTAGTATTTCCTGTTTGCTTGTTGTTTGTTTTTTAGCCAGTCAAAATCGTTTTTTCTCATCCTGAGCATTTCATTGTACTAAGTTAACCCTGTGTTAACCTGCATATGACAAATAAACACTTGAACTTGAACTTAATAATACAAAACATAATGCAAGAACAGTACGCCTAACAACAGCAGCACGAACATGAGTTTGTGTGAGCAGGTGGGCACGGATTAATATAAAAACATGCTCTCTTTACCTCTTGACTTCTTCACTGGCCTGGTCCCTCACAGATCTAGTTGCCATCCTCACTTCAAAGTCTCCCAACAGCTCGTCCAGCGCTGACATTTTCTTCTTTTTACAAGGTGGTTCATCATCTGAAATAGAAAACATGCACCATATATTACTGGCTATGTTTGCCATGAAGTTTTTTTTTACTGACTTTACCATTTTATGTAAAAATCTTCATCTGATGTTCAGAATTTATTTATGTAGGGACTCGTGTATAACATTTGTAAAAGATGTATCATTATCATCATGATGATTATTTAACTCTTTCTGTGCATGCAGATTCTCTCATTATAGTGAATGTGTTTTATGCTGATACAATGACTGCAGCACAAGATTAAGACAAAGTCAGCTCATTCTTGATCACAAGTTATAAAACACAAACCTGTATGCTCATCTTGGGTCTGGGGTGCATCATTGCAGACATCCAGATCTCAATTTGCAGGTTAAGTCTGCACTGGACCTCTCTGAACTGAATCCCCCGTTAGAAATAAAACATGACATTACATTTAGTGTACAGTATGGTTCAATGCAGTGTAAACAATCAAAAAACAGTAGGCAGAATAAATCTAGTGACAGCAACAAAACACAGCAGACTGTAACGCCAAAAATACACTACACGCGGCTCCGCTCCGCCCCGCTCCGCAGGTCGCAGCTGTGCGAGTCCAATTTCCACTACCTGCGCTCTGCTCAGGTCCGAGTGGATGCGCCGCTCCGAGACGCATGCGCGGGAATTGCGAGATCGCGCGATAAATCAAGTGATAAATAAGTAAGTCAGAACAAAACAATTCACTCGGTGGAAGAAAGAGAACAACAGTAGAGACTGCTGCCTTGATCTTCTCTCGTAAATGAGCGACAGGACATGGTTTGAGCAACAGGAAGTGATGTATTACATTTCAGAATAAAATACTTTATTTATTTATTTATTTCTTGTATTGCGTTTGTAGGCGTAGTCATAAATGATAGTTTGACAGCATTTTTGTACAAATAAATCCGTATAGAGCTAGGATTAGTCCGCCCGTGGTGATTTTATTTTGTAAATACGGAAGTTGTGCTCGTTCCTTTTCCTGTTGGTGCGACGTAATCTTCAAAAGTTGACTCCGGCACAGCTCCGGCGTCCGGCAGAAATAGAAAAATTTCTAATTTTGACGGACTGCCGTCCGCTCTCCGCAGCTCGCCGCCGCCGTGCGGAGCCAGTGTAAATTCTGTCATTGATTATAATGGGTGCGTATTTGCTGCGGAGGTCGGACCGGAGCGGGGCGGAGCTGCAACGCGTGTAGTGTATTTTTGGCGTAAGATGTATTTTGACAGTGTGCTGGGGGATTTACCTTGTGATGCAGGGATGTTGCTTTATAGCTGTGAATGTCCTCTCTGCATCATGGCTACTGTTGTAGCTTTATGCTTCTTATTAATCTTGTATGGCTGTGGGTCATAGTCATGCAGCTTATATTATAGGTGAAGGCTGAGACAACGCAGTTCGGGTCCAACAACGTGTTTATTCTTCTGTGTAACAACAAGACTGTTCACCCATTCTGTGGGCTCATTGACAGGAGTTATCACTGCTACTGAGGAAGGGCAGGGACTTAAAACAGTGTGGAAGAGATCTTCAAGGCCTGTGTAGCTCGTGAACTATCACTGAGTTGCCCGTAAAATTTAGTGATAACGTTACCCGTCGCTTTGTGTGTGGCAGCTGCACGCTCCTGCTCGTTGTTGTGAGGCTTGAAAAGTTGTTGGTCGAGGTTTGTTGTGCTACCAGTGTACTTCGGAGGTGCGCTGCATAGCTTACAAATAGCGTGGCTTTTGTCGAGTTTTCCGTCCTTCTAGTAAAACCCGAAAACGTTCCACACTTTAGATTTTTGTCTGGCTGATGTGTTGAAAATCTTACGCGGTGACTCGCTAGCGCGGCAGCTACTATTTACATCCATGCTCGCTCGTGCTCTTGGTGAGCTATGGCGCATGCGTGAGGATAGCTTCGCTCTCGCGTTGTTTTAGAAACGCATTGTAAACCCAGCAAGTCTCGTGATAACCGGTCCGTGTCTTTACAACCGGTACATCTCTGGATTTGTGGCTGGTTGCTGTCGGTTTACGTGGCTGCTACCGATGCAACCACATCGCTAGCATGTCAAACCGGATATCCGGTCGAATCGGTTAATCTATAACAAGCCTAATGAGTATAGGTGCAGCCCTTTAAAGCTGCTATATGTAACTTTTCTAACAATATATTTTTAACTTATTTCTTCACTCTGTCACTAGATTGATGTTAGAGAGGTAATCTCTGAAAAAAACTAAAAAAAAATATTGTCCCCTTGCTTCTCCAGGTGGTAAATAAGCATTTCTAAAAAGAAAAAGTGACCCGCCATTTTCCAGCCAATAAAAACAAAGTTTGTAACCAGCCAATAAAAACCGAGCTTGAATTTGAATCAGCCAATAAAAACAGAGCTTGAATTTGAATTTTAACAGACCACAAGGGGGCAGAGCCATATATGGCTCTGAGGGGGAGGGATCAGAATGCTTTGCTTGTTGAAATTTTTCTAAGTGCTGCAGTTCTACAGAAACTGCAGACTTCACCTTTAAGCTCTGGGCCTCACTGGTTCCTAAATGGCTAATGAAAAAAGTTATTTGTGAGCCGATTGTCCAGTCTCACCGTAATTTATATTGACCAATATGGGGCCCACACAGCAGGTGGGCGTGGACTAAAGTTTTCAGTGCTGCGCGCAGAGGGATATACCCCCTAGTGATAGCCTTAAAGGGCTGCGCCTACTCATAGAATCTGGGGTTACACTACAGTACGTAACCAACGACTGCCATCAAGTTTATTTTCCATTACAGTATATGTAAAACAGACAAATCCTATAAATACTTTGTAATTTGTACTTTATAGCAAAAATAAATACTGTTCTTTAGAAGAGGTCTTATTAAAACAATACAAACTTCTTTCCCTTGCAGTTAGGCCTACATTTCTTCCAATAATCATGCAACATGTTAACCTGAAAAACAAGACAGATAAAGGATATCTGTCAGTAAAGACTAGTGGTATGAAAATACTTCTGAATTCATCAGATGCTCTCTGGGTAAGAGATTTACGTGATGAATGTGAGATGGAAAAACTAAAACTCTGTCCCACAATCTGCTCCGAGCACAGCGTGACTGTTCCTTTATGTCACCTATTTTTCCCAAATATCATGAAACAACTGAAACTCTGTGAAATTCAAATAAAACAATGTGAACTTTGATATTAGATGTTAGATTGTTTCCAATTTAAATATGATGCAAAAATGATGTGTGTAGCATCCTCCGCTGACTGGTACCTGATTCACCTCCCAACATTAAAATATATTTTTTTTATCTCTTCTGAATTGCTGAGCATTTTAAAATTTGGCTTCATTTACCAGACGGTCTGTACCGAAAGTGGTTTTTGACACTGGAATATGTATTGATGTGGAGAGGGGTAAAAAGTGTCTGTCTTAATCTTGTTAAACAGATTGTTTTTCTGAATTAAAATATTTAAATGCACAGAAGGACCTCATAAAAATACAGAATGAATTAAAAATATATACTGGTACTGTTACTTCCGTTCAAACCACAAACACAAAACATTACAAGAAAGACAATAAAATAGCATTTAAAAAAAAAAAAAAAGTTAAGTCTGGTCCTCTGGACAGCAAACTGGCTGATCCACTACGAGATGGTGCTATTTATAAGACTGAGCTGAATACAGCTCCTCAGACTGAAGAAGTCTTTCAGAGGAGAGATGTAACATTTTTTTTTTTTGTGAATGTCCAGAGGACCAAACTTAACTTTTTTAGGTTTTTCTAGAGTATTGAGCATGCATCCAGAACATCATTCAAGGTAAACATTTAAATATTGTTTAAAAAAAAAAAACCTTTTCAAGTAATTAATTTTCATGCTTGTTTCTAACTAAAGTTGACAAGATATACTGTTTGTAATGTTTTTCTATTACATTAGTGCTTAGTGCATTTCTAGTTGATGTTTTTCTTAGTTATATTCTAGATGTTATTACCATTTTCTCTTACATTTTGTTGTTGGATGTAACTGGGACCCTGTATACATAATCTCATTTCATCACATGTACCACATGCGGTGCAAATGACAATAAAGATTCTCTGACTCTTGATATTCGGTGGACACAAGTACTGTATTGCTATTTATTTTTAAACGTGCCGGTACTCAAAGAATTTTTATTTTTTGCATTTTTAGTTGATGTTTTTCTTAGTTAGATGTTATTACCGTTTTTCTTACATTTTGTTGTTGGATGTAACTGGGACCCTGTACTGTATACATAATCTCGTTTCATCACATGTACCACATGCGGTGCAAGTGACAAGATTCTGACTCTTATATTCGGTGGACACAAGTATTGAGATTTATTTTTAAACGTGCCAGTACTGAAAAAGACTGCTCTTCAGAGTTTAGTTTTTGCCATCCTACAATAAGTGGGATGTGAAGATAATTGACAACATTTTACTAATTTTCAATAAGTTTCTTTCAAAATACACATGACAAAATGTTCCCATGACATCAGTGTTGCTGGTTTCAGTTTGTAATGTAACTGAAGCATTTAATAATAGTCAGATTATTCTTTAGAAGAGGTGGGTGGCTCTTAAAAGAGCCTTTGGGTTCAGATTGATGATCAAGTTTACTTGGAGCTGGTGTACTTGGTGACAGCCTTGGTGCCCTCAGACACGGCGTGCTTGGCCAGCTCCCCAGGCAGCAGGAGGCGCACAGCGGTCTGGATCTCCCTGGAGGTGATGGTGGAGCGCTTGTTGTAGTGAGCCAGGCGGGAGGCCTCGGAGGCGATGCGCTCGAAGATGTCGTTCACGAACGAGTTCATGATGCTCATGGCCTTGGAGGAGATGCCGGTGTCAGGATGGACCTGCTTCAGCACCTTGTACACGTAGATGGCGTAGCTCTCCTTCCTGGTCTTTCTCCTCTTCTTGCCTCCTTTGCCGGCCGTCTTGGTCACGGCTTTCTTGGAGCCCTTCTTGGGCGCAGACTTGGCGGGTTCAGGCATGGTGCGAGTTTCAAGAGATGAATGTTCATTTGAGGAAGCACAGACTAACTTTATGTACACTCCATGCTAATGACACTGTGCTGTAACCCGCCTGTGATTGGCTGAGCCGCTAGTCAGCTGAACCTTGAACGCTAAAACGGAAGTAGAAAAGAGGCGGGAACTGAGTGATCCTCCTTTGTTCAGTGCTCCTCTAATCTGTAAACTTGAGGATTCTGTTTTCAGAACAAAAATGTCAGAAAAAGGTTTGACGTGAAGCTGGAGAAAAAATAAAACGTCTGGCAACAGTTTGTACACACTGAGCTGCAGGCCTGGTGATTTATTTATGTATGTATATTTTTGTAATAACATTAAAACACAAGCACAAAACAAGAACACACTATAATCTATCAAAAAAGACACGTTCACATCTATAAAAGAAAAACCAGTTCATATCACCGTACATGAGGTGGAACAAAATTATGTACACTGTCCCAGTTACATCCAACAATAGCAAAAATATAAAGTATAAAAAGAAACAGTAAATAAGGATCTAAGATATATGCTAAAAACTTTTAATGTACAACAATACAGAGAAGCAACAGCAGCCCAAACATGAGTCTGTGGTGAGTGGATGGGTACGAATGAATACAGCATGAAATAATCAGCAGCATGAGATCAGCAGTATGGATAATCAGCAGCTCAGATAAGTCACAAATCACCAAGTACTGTAGAGTGGTACAGTGATTTTATTTTCACAGTGATTATCCTGGTTATGGATTCGTGAGTCTAACAGCCTCAGGGTAGAAGCTGTTCCTCAGTCTAGTGGTTCTACACTTAAAGGAGAAATGTAATCAAATCTGAAAAAATCGATATAACAAGAATTTCATATAGTAAACAACACAAACATACTGTGTATGCTTTTTTCAGTCAGAAATAGTTTTTTACATTCTTCCTGCACTTCCTGCCGATTTATGGTAATTTCTGGAGGACAGGAAATGACGTATATTGTGCCATCATGGTCTCCAAGACAATGAGCCCAATGACAGAGTTGGCAACGTGGAATGGTAAGAATTGATTCCCCCCACCCCCATTACTTTAGTTTGTCAAAAACAGTTTGGTGATTTAGTGCATTAATGGGCATTTCTATCCTGGAAATATGAATAGCCGTGCGTTAGCCACCGCATGCTAGCGCCGCATGCTAACGTTAGCATGCTGCAGCTAATAGCTTCACATTGTCTGTGTCTAAGCCCAGGGGTTCTGTGTTTATCTGTGACCCATCACATCAAACTGAAGGTTAAGTCTCAAAGTGTTTAAGTAGAAAAAATAGCCTAATTACAATAACGTACAAAAGTATTTAGACAAAATGTTAATAAATTATAGTGATGTTATTACTGTATATCATATCCCTGGAAATGCTCATTTAGGAGGATCTAAGTATGAATTTTTATTTTATTTTTTACAAATCAGCAATGTAAAAAAGGTGTTGAGGTAATTATTACCAAATGTAACTTGTCAGTTTGATGTGATGAAATGTGTTTTGTTTACAATATAAATGTATGTAGGTAGCTAACTACATGTACTGCTTTATTGCTGTTGCAGTAGGTGTACATGTGGGCACTGTTTCCCTATGCAGACACAGCGGGAGAGCATCTGCTGCCAGGAGATACCTTCTCCTTCAGGCTGCAGGAAGCAGATGTAAGCTGCATCACTCACCATGAAGGATTTGAAGTCAATACCTGCAGGATGAAGGTCCAATCGGGGACAATGAACCACGTCATGAGTAAGTCAGTTATTCCTGAGAAATTATACTGACAAATTTCAGTTTGTTAAATCAAAGATGACCAGATTATAATTTTAACACTTTACTTTTTAGCAGTCTGTTTTTTGTGTAACTGAAGCATATTTGATTATTTTAGAGGAAAAACCTTAGTGTTATGATTTATTTTTTTCTATTTTTCCTGTTCAGCAGTGTGCAGTAAATATTTGTGATACAGATTTTCTTTCATTGCATTACATTTCCCCATCATTACTTTTCTTACAATATATGTAACTGTGTGTTCCCAGGATCTACAGATATATTGCTAGAAGGTTGAGCAGATTCATCTATTTCATTCTACGCAGACATGACAGAAGAATTCACCCTGCCTGTGCTGTCTCCAAGATCAGAAATGCATTTCCTTCGCAAGAGTACAGTACTGTGGTTTCCAGTACCCATGATGTGTCTAAATCTGTGAAATGTAAAAATCTCAATAAATGTATATAATAACAGACTATTACTGCATCTGTTGAAAATGCTTTTCACATTTTTAGTTATTTTTTGAGACCTTGCTGAACTTACTTTTCATGAAACAGAAAAACTTTCACCACATGTAATGGGAGATATTCCTAGATTTAGTCACAAAATGACCTTCTCATTGTAACAGTCATTATATTGGTTGGTTCCCAGATGAGTAGGTATCACCACAAGGGGGCGCCTACTCCCTTTGTTTTCCGTTGTTGTACACTTGTACAAAAAGTAGAATTATTATTCCACGTAGTTAAAAAAGGATATACAAGTGACGAGGGGCAGAGCGGTAAACTAATATTATTTGCTCATGTATGACATATAATGTTTAGTACTGTGGAGAACTGGCGTTACACGGACAAAGTTTAATAAATTGGAAGTGTGGAATAATTCAACGTGCGTCCTGCTGCTTCGAGTTAGAGTGACTAACGGTCGCTGCTAACTTCTCCAACCTCTCACCGAACCGTCACATCATGCAGTAGTGAAATTCAATGAAATGAAATGTTGATCAACAGATTTATTTTTAATTGGTAATGTCACATCAGTTATGTTGTGTTGAAACGTGACTTGTGGGCAGCGATCGCTTCAGTCTTAGAAATCTTCTCAATGGTAGAGGTGACGGGTGGAACCGGAGTTTCTGGGACCAGACTGTCTTCATAAGACGGGAACTCCAGGCGCATCTGACTGCCACACAACCTCCATCAGCTGTCTGGCATAGTCTGGAATGACAGCAGGACAACAAAATGCTCAACAGAATTTTCTAAAGAGTCATAAATGGTGAAATAAAATTAAAAAGAAAAAAAGCAGAAGAAACCTAACAAAATGTGATTAGCTGTTTTAAAAGTAGTTCTGAGAGCAGGATACAGTGATGCTTTATTCAATACATAAATGGTCTTCAAATCAGTGTCCATCGTAATTGTAGATGCAGCAACGTGTGCAAGCTCTGATGTTTGTTTAGAATAACTGGAGGTTATCAACAAGTGATCTCACCATATGTGACGGACTCCTTCACTGGCTTCACCACAGCACCACCATTCTTATATTTTGGATAGGAAACCGATTTGCTGTCACATTCTGTCTGGCAGGATCTGTGTGTGAACAGTAGAAAAATACAGATAATCAGCCTATAATTACTGAATAACTGATCAAACCAAAACACAAGAGGAGCATCAAACAAGTCAAGTTGTACGGATTGGAAGGAGCAATATCACTGATTTTTTTTTTCTTGTTTTATAGATTATAACAAAACATTAGTTTCAAATTTATTTAACATGTCAGAGCCTTGGAAGTAAAAAATATAGATGTAGAAAAACAATAATCTCAAATAACCATCATCTAAACAACTCTTACCACTAGTTCAATAAGTTCTCCAGTGCTCATCCCAGCACCCCCCCGCGAGCAGCAGCGGTCCACCTGCATCCCACATTAGGACAAGATTGCTGATGCAGATTCATTTATACAAAATAATAATATATTTTAGCTTGTTATATGTATTTACCACTTCTGTGTTTGCCACAACACTGTCTGACTCCAAAGTGCCAGGTGTTATCACAAGTTACAGTTTGAGTTTCCAAACTTTGAGCTGTTGGTTGACCCTCTTCAGACAAGTTGGAGGTGTTGAAAATGTCCTAATGACAACAGAGGACACAAAAATCAGCGACACAGTCAATAAATCATCACAGAAGCAAATGATAAAGAACTAGCTTGCGACCGCTATGCTAATGCTACGTTAGCCCGACGCTAGCGATGTTAGCTTGATGCTAACGCTATTTTAGCTTGTAAAATAAACATCTACGAGTGAGGGGTAACAAACTGATGTTAATGAACCATCCTCTTCTCCAACTGCTTTTCCTTTGTAGCAAAAAACAGTTGGTATTGCTCCTGGTAACAGCTCCTGCTTACCTGGTGTAAAGCCAATGGAGTGAAGTAGCCAGGGCTTGTACTTCAGGTGGGCCTCTTCAAAGTGCTCACTGCACAGCCGGTCATGCCGCTTTGGAAAGTAATTCTGGCGTTTCAGCTTACATAACCACGCCTGTCGAAGTTTTTTATCTTTAGGGAACCCAAGAAAAGAAACTCCAGTTGTGTTTTCTGGCCGATTAGAACAATTAATTGCTACACACTGAACCATTTCGCCCGCAACTCTTCCACTCACTACTACTGTTTGGCACAACCTACATCATATCCGGGGGAGGAGCTGGCGGGGGGAGGGGTGTCAAATGCTAAATTTGAGTTAGGATGAAATGTTTTACTTGTGAAAATTTCTCAACAACCTTATTTTATGCTTTTCATTAGACTACTACACTTTTCATTTCTCCTTTAATGCTCCACAACCTCCTGCCTGAGGGGGCGGGGCAAAAAGCGTGTGTGCTGGGTGATTGAGGTCCTTGATGCAGGTGGTCCTCTTCCTGCGTCTGAAGGTGTAGATGTCTGTGATGGTGGGGAGACTGTTGCAGTTGGTAAACAACTAATTATTAAAATAATTATTTTTCTCATCCAGCTGTGCCACAATAAATTTCACTGTTGAAAATGTTTTGTTCTAAAACAACTTTTGTTCTTTACTGCCTCCGGGTTCAACTGTCCCCCTCTTACAATGCCGTTATTGCTAGTATCAAAGTCAAAGTCAAAGTCAAAGTCAACTTTATTGTCAGATCTGCAATATGTACAGTGCAGGACATACACAGGACCGAAATTGCGTTTCTCTCAGTCCCTCGGTGCAACAGTAAACATCTAAACATTGAAACACTGAAACATATAATAATAGACATAAGCATAAAAATAGTAAAACTAACACTGTCCTGAGTTGTTTTTTTTTTTTTTTTTTTCACTCACTCAACCCTCTGTGAATAACAAACAACCATCAGGGTGCTAACGATCCATCGTTTGGCTGATGGTCCTCCTTGATCATGTGAGCAGCTGGTTTTGGCTGTCAGCAGCAAACTGGTTGATCCACTGTGAGAGGGTGCTATTTATAAGACTGAGCTGAATACAGCACCTCAGACTGAAGAAGTCTTTCGGACGAAAAACGAAACATTTCTACTTTTTTGTTTAGTTTTTGAATGTCCAGAGGACCAGACTTAGCTTTGTTAGATTTTTCTACCTGGATTATTGAGCATCAGTGAACTTTTGTTCTTGTTTTCCTCATGTTTGTTTAGCTTCAGAAACTTTGAGGGGGGGGGGCGCAAATAATTGTTAAAAAGGGCCAGATTTGGCCTGCGAGCCTTAAGTTTGATATGTGCTTTTGACCATCAATACATAAATAAAGTGACATGTGTTGTAATCATTGTACGTTTCCATACAATGGCAAAATTGGTTCTTTGCATTTAACCCATCGAACCTGGATACACTCAGGTGGAGCACTGGGCAGCTATGCAAGCACAGAGGAGCAATTAGGGATTGGTGTCTTGCTCAGGGACACCATGACAACTATATGAACTAATAAAAACACACATCTGGATTTACAATTAAATATATGAAAAGGTGGAGGAGGAATGACAAACTACATGGGCAACCTGCTTGCTGGGAGGCAGCAGCACCACCGTCTCAAAATGCAGTTAATGATTCCCACCTGAGTCAACATTAATGTTCATCTTGATGAAACATCAGGGAGTGCAGCTCTCCAGCAGTGTGTGTTGGCTCTGAAAAGAGCCTTTGTTGCACTGAGTGCAGGGTGAAGGGATGATGAAGACTAGTTTACTTCTTAGCCTTCTTGGCAGCAGGTTTCTTGACTGCAGGCTTCTTGGCAGCCTTTGGCTTCTTAGGAGTGACCTTCTTGGGGCTCTTGGTCACCTTCTTGACTGGTGTCTTCTTGGGGCTCTTGGTCACCTTCTTGACTGCCTTCTTGACTGGTGTCTTCTTGGGGGACTTCTTGACCGCCGTTGGCTTTTTAGCAGCAGGTTTCTTGGCTGCCGTGGTCTTCTTGGCAGCAGCGGGCTTCTTGGCTTTAGCAGGAGCCTTCTTCACCACCTTCTTAGCTGGTTTGGCGGCTGCAGGCTCCTTCTTAGCGATCTTGAAGGATCCGGAGGCGCCGGTGCCTTTGGTCTGGCTCAGGGTGCCCTGGGTGACCAGCTTGGTGACGGCGGTGTTGATGCGTTTGTTGGCCTTGCTCACATCCACTCCTTTCCCGGCCAGCACCTTCTTGAGCGCAGCCAGAGACACTCCCTTCCTCTCCTTGGAGTCTGCCACGGCGGACACGATGAGCTTCTGGATGCTGGGTCCTTCCTTCTTTGCTTTCGGAGCGGACTTCTTCCTGGGAGCTTTGGCCGGGGCTTTAGCCGGCGCAGCAGCTGGAGCTTCTTCTGCCATGTCGCTGTTCGTCTTCTCGCTGTTCCTCTGAACTGTCGAGCTGAGCGGGAGGCGGGACTTATAACACATGTGAGAACCGTAAAGAGACAACTCACACTGCCGCTCAGCTCCAGACTCCAACATGGCTTCACTTGTGTTTTCTCCGACACGTTTCAGATAAAAATCCCTCACTAAATCAGACTGAATCAAACAAAATTCATGTGGAACAGAAAGAAAACTCTCTCATGTCCAGATTGAGCGTGTGTTTGTCTTCCAGGACTCTTTCTCTGTGTTCAAGGAGGCTCCAAACCTCTCGAATACTGAGTGGATTTGTGGAGGAAGCAGCGAGTTTTCTTCACATTTAGTCTCTAAAAACATATAACATGTTTTATATCTGATTTGTTCATGACATTCCTGTTAGCAGAGACTCTGACAGACAGAATAAAAGTCAAATTCTTGCAGTGGTGTTATTTGTTGACATGTTAAGAGGGAAGATGTTCAGGGCAGTAAACACACGGATGCTGAAGGTGAATAAGGCAGTTTATTTCTGATGGACCCACTGGAAGAGACATCAGGTTTTTATAAAATATTGGATTAAAACAAATATTTGACATCATGACTTCACAAATATATGATTCAACAGAATGTGCTGTTTGTTGATCAAATATGTAAATTAACTCCAGTTTATTATTTGATCTGTTTCACAAAAAACATAACTTGATTTTAATAAAATATATAAAACAATAATAATAAATACAATAATGATAAAACTATTACATTTAGCTGTACTCCTTTAATTTATGTTTAGGAGTTGGCTAGAATGCAATGTTGCTTTTTTATATTTTTTTATTGTTTCTACAAAAAAAAACTGGCAAAATTAATTTAAATGGTTAAACTTTTTTTTTTTTCATTCATTCAACCTTTATTTATACAGGCTAGCCTCGTTGAGTCACGGGGACTCATTTACAAGAGGGACCTGTCTCACTCACACCAAACAACCATCCACTCTCACACTCACACCTAGGGTCAATTTAGAGTCACCAATCAGCCTAACAAGCATGTTTTTTGGTCTGTGGGAGGAAACCGGAGTACCCGGAGGAAACCCACGCATGCACGGGGAGAACATGCAAACTCCACCCAGAAAGGCCCCGGACCGGGATTTGAACCGGCAACCTTCTCGCTGAGAGGCAGCAGCTCTACCAGTTGTGCCACCGTGCTGCCCCTACTAAGCTAAAACACTAAGCTAAACTAAGCTAAAACACTTCTTATCATGATCAAGTTGAATGAAACATAGTTAACATAAATAACAGAAAATGGTCTGACAATTGCAGCTGAATGTGATGCGGCCGGGATGAGGATCAGTTCCTCCAAATCCGAGGCCATGGTCTTGAGCCGGAAAAGGGTAGCATGCCTTCTCCGGGTCGGGGAGGGGGTCCTGCCCCAAGTGGTGGAGTTTAAGTATCTCGGGGTCTTGTTCACGAATGAGGGAAAACTGGAGCGTGAGATCGATAGGCGGATAGGTGCAGCGTCCGCCATAGGCGTAATTTACACGGGGGATGGGGGGGATTTAACCCCCTCAATAATTGGATCCAGTGATATTAACCCCCCCCAAAAAAATGGCATCATTCATTTCAAGCTCCCGGATTAACTGGAGGTGCGCGCGCGGCGCGGAGGAGGAGCGCATTTCAGCAGGTGAGAGACTGCTCTCTCTCTGCCTTCAAAGCTGCCGTTCGGTTCTCCCCTCCTCCTCCCCCCTCCAGCACTCCCTGCCTCTGTCACTAGCCTCGCGAGAACTGCCCCCTGCAGTAGCCTCGGTGGCAGTTCTCGCGATGTTACTGCTGGCAGCGGGGAACACAAACCCGGAAAAACACAGAGATGGATGAATGTAACTAACGAGAGAGAAGGCGTCCTGCCAAAAAAGTTAAGACTTCGTGTAAATATCTTGAAAAATGGGACAGCGAATTTACTTTCCTAAAGAAGAGTAGGGTGGGGCACAATTACGCGTTTTGTAAGATTTGTAACTGCGACTTTAGTGTCTCTCATGGGGGAAGGAACGATGTCCGTCTGCATGAAAAATCCGTCAAGCACAAAGGTAGGCCTATCAGATTGTGATCACATAACTGGTTTGAAAGAGGCTATGTAGTTATTTTAGATTTCTTGTAAACCTGTCTTAAAATGTAAGGGGTCCTGGACTTTGTTGGGCTAGTGCAGGGGTCTGCAACCTGCGGCTCTGGAGCCAAATGCGGCTCTTTGGTCCCTCAGCAGTGGCTCTTCCAAGCTTTGATCAAAACTAACTTTAAACTGAATTTTATTTGTTCTTATAACAACAAAAAGGGCTAGTTTTAGCAGTTTTTCCTGTCATTTTCTTTGCAAATGTGTGAATACTATAACTAATAGAAGGAGTAAAACACAAGTTAACTTTATTCGAAGTAGGATATTTAATTTTTCCACAATTAAAATAATTTACCTCAATCAATCAATCAAGCAATTTATTCACTCGATTAAAAAAAAAATCATCAGTTTACAAACACAGTCTCTGACAAAACATTTACACGAGTGAAGAGGGAGCAGGAAGAAGAAAATCTTGTATAGACCTGCCCCCTTACAAAAATGTCATGGCCGTAAACATTAAATTAACAAAACAAGTTGCAAACAATATCTAAACAATAACATACATAACAATATATCACTCTTCCCATTAACAACTCAAAAGTGTATAAGAGTTAATCATTCTTTTTTTATAAAGTTTCTTGAATTGGTTTATTGTAGAGCAATTTTTAAACTCCTCATCCAAACTGTTCCATAGTTTTACTCCATGCACCGAA
This sequence comes from Garcialebias charrua, assembly GCA_038048925.1. Lineage (NCBI taxonomy): Eukaryota > Metazoa > Chordata > Actinopteri > Cyprinodontiformes > Rivulidae > Garcialebias > Garcialebias charrua. The sequence goes on along the minus strand of JBBPBX010011429.1, from coordinate 39,027 downwards.
ATGCACATTTGTTTTAAAGTAGTACGCACAGTTTTACTTTTGAAATCATACTGCCTTCTGTTAGTTCTTTCACAAGAGCTCAAGACAAAGAACTTTTGTAAATTAAATGGCAATAATCTTTTTCTAGCTTTAAACATTATCAATAACATTTTTAAATTAACCAGATCCTTTAGTTTCAAGATATTTGATTGAATAAACAATTTATTTGTATGTTCTCTGGTGTCCACTTTATAAATAATTCTCATAACTTTCTTTTGTATGACAGATAACGGTTTAGTGTTGGTTTTATATGTGTTGCCCCATACCTCTATACAGTATGTCAGATATGGAACAACAAATGAATAATATAATGTCTGTAGTGTTGACAGCTCTAAAACATGTTTTACTTTATTTAGAAGTCCAATACTTTTGCATAGTTTTAATTTTATGTATTTTATATGAGATTTCCAGTTAAGTTTATGATCTAAAACAACACCTAAAAATTTAACTTCATGTACTCGTTCAACTTGATTATCATCTATAGACATTATAATAGAATCATCTATTTTTCTATTACCAAAAATCATGAATTTTGTTTTATTCCAGTTTATTGATAATTTGTTGTATTTAAACCACTCATTAAGTTTAGACATCTCACAAGTCATACATTCTATAATGGTTTTTAAGTCATTCCCAGAACAAAATAAATTTGTATCATCTGCGAACAGGATGATTTGTAACTTTTTAGACACTTCACAAATGTCATTGATATACAAAAGAAAAAGCTTTGGTCCTAGCACTGAACCTTGGGGGACTCCACATTTTATATTTTGAAGATCTGATTTTACATTTCCTAGCTGTACAAATTGTTTTCGGTTAGTCAAATAACTACTCAACCAGTTATGAACTATCCCTCTTATCCCATAATCTTGCAACTTGGAAAGCAATAAAGTGTGGTCGATTGTATCAAAGGCTTTTCTTAAATCAATGAACATCCCCACTGTATAGTGTTTCCTTTCAATTGCTTCTGTAATTTCTTCATTTAGTTCTAACAATGCAAGGGATGTTGATTTATTTGATCTAAAGCCATATTGACTCTCACTCAATAAGTTATTCTTTTCAATATAACCATCCAATTTCTGGACAAACCATTTTTCAAGCACTTTAGAAAACTGGGGGAGCACTGAGATCGGTCTATAATTGTCAAAACTATGTCTATCACCATTTTTAAATATTGGAATAACTTTTGCTAATTTCATTTTTTCTGGAAATAAACCACTCTGGACGGACAAATTACAAATATAAGTAAATGGTTTAATAATAAAGTCAATAGTTTTTTTTATAATCATCATATCAATTCCATCACTATCAACAGATGTTTTAGTTTTGCTTTTCCTTACTATATTTAAAATTTCATGTTCACTTATATCTCCAAGAAACATTGACTGTGAAATTCTACTTCCACCTTGCACACCCTGCATATCATTTGTCTTAATGGAAGAAGCCAAACTTGGCCCTATATTTACAAAAAAGGAATTAAATTCATTCACCACTTTCTTTTTTTCAGTCAAGGTTGTTTCTCCCTTGAAAAACTGTTTTTCAAGACAATGAGTATAATTAGGTCTTACAATACTATTCAAAATGTTCCACGTTCTTTTCATATTGCCACTGCTCTCTCGAAACTTTAAATTGTAGTAATCTTTCTTAGCTTGTCTTAATAATGTTGTCAATTTGTTTTTATACGCCTTGTATTTCATCTCTTTAAGTTTAGTTGGAAATCTGACAAAATCTCTATATAACTTATTTTTCTTCTTACAAGATTTTAACAGTCCCTTGGTCATCCAGGGTTTTGCATTGACATTTTTATTTTTGTGACACACTAGTATCGGGCAATTTTTGTCATATAATGATTTATAAACTTGCAAAAAAAATTCATATGCCACATTCACATCCTTCACATATACTCCACTCCAGTTTTCCTTTAACAGATCATTACAGAATTTCTTTATTGTTTCATCAGATCTGACTCTAACCTGCCTTATTTCATCAACTTTACTAGACCTGCATAGTTCATTATTTTATTTTTTAATTGGGAAAGATCACATTATTTTTCCTTCTTTATGATAATCTGGTCTTTTTTAGTCTTAAAATGTAAAAATATCAACAAATGGTTAGATATTTTCAGCTTTACAATGGCCAGAAAACTACAGGTCAGAAAATTGTCCTCTAACAAACTTAAAGTGGTCTGTGGGCCACCAGTTGAGAATCCCAGTTGTAGCAGGTATTGTGGCTCCGGAAACGTTTAATTTAGTGAACAAAGGGGCAGAAATGGCTCTTTTGATCATAAAGGTTGCAGATCCCTGGGCTAGTGGGATGGCTCGGCGTACCCGTGCTCTTGTCATATTATGGCTGTATTTGAATCATTTGTTGTAATTTTTCCTAGTTAAACTGTAGTGAACCAGGTAAATACACACTCTTTGACAATTGTGAAATTGAGGTATGTTATATAATAAATCTTAAAAATGTAAAATATGTGTTATGGCTGAAAAAAATGCAGAAAAATAGTGAGTTTTTTTCTTACTTGTTGAACCTATGTGGAGCAAAAAAGGAGCAGAATAAATACAGAGAAAACAGGAAAGTTAAGTAAATCACAGTAAAAGCATTACAATATATTTTAACCCTAAAATATCCTGAATCATAAAAAAAAGTTATTTATTCGATAAATAAATAGGTAGAGAGCATAACCCCCCCAATGTTAGACCTAAAGTTACGCCCTTGGCGTCCGCAGTGAAGCGGGTGCTGTACCGGTCTGTCGTGGTGAAGAGAGAGCTGAGTCAAAAGGCAAAGCTCTCAATTTACCGATCGATCTACGTTCCCACCCTCATCTATGGTCATGAGCTCTGGGTTATGACCGAAAGAACGAGATCTCGGATACAAGCGGCTGAAATGAGTTTTCTCCGCAGGGTGTCTGGACTCTCCCTTAGAGATAGGGTGAGAAGCTCAGTCATCCGGGAGGGACTCGGAGTAGAGCCGCTGCTTCTCCACATCGAGAGGAGCCAGTTGAGGTGGCTCGGGCATCTGGTTAGGATGCCTCCTGGACGCCTCCCTGGTGAGGTGTTCCGGGCATGTCCCACCGGGAGGAGACCCAGAGGAAGACCCAGGACACGCTGGAGGGACTATGTTTCTCGGCTGGCCTGGGAACGCCTTGGGATTCCCCCAGAGGAGCTGCTCCAAGTGGCTGGGGAGAGGGAAGTCTGGGCCTCCCTACTTAGGCTACTACCCCCGCGACCCGACCCCGGATAAGCGGATGAAAATGGATGGATGGATGGTCTGACAATAGAAATAAAAGACCTTGATTTTTTTAAATACATTTTTAATAATAATTTTCAAATAGATTGCAAATAAATAGGCTACGTCAAACATTTTACTGACAAACATAAAAATGAGACATAGAACTGAACTTTGCAGTGAAAAAAAATAGAGATGTGATGTTAAACAATTTTGAACGGCTCTTTACAACGAACAATTAAAACAGATTTCCAGACAGTAAATAGTTGTTCGTAGTTTTTTTTTTCTTGTACATTGTTCACATTTTCATCATCAAATGCAGATCCAATCACTCCTCCAAACACCCAAGGCAGGTGATCCATCCAACCATTATCTACCAATGAGGACTACAATGCAGACTTCATTGAGCGGTGGAACCTCTCACAAAGACCATTAGCCTGCGGATGGCAGTAGTACGATTAGTACGATGGAGTTCAACTCCAAGGCTCTCTGCCACTGCAGTCCACAACTCTGAGGTGAACTGGGGACCCCTGCCAGAAGTTAAGTCCAATGGCCCACCAAATCGGGACACCCAAGAAGAGATAAATGCCCGAGCCACATCAATAGAAGTGGTTGATGACATAACTGCCTCTGGCCACCGAGTGGTTCCGTCCACCATAGTTAAGAGATGAGTAAAACCTCTGGAAGGTGGAGTGGGCCCACTAAATCCACATGCTCAAACTTCCCTTGGGGAATAGGAAACTGTTCTAGTGGAGCCTTAGTGTGCCGTTGCACCTTGGCACGCTGGCCGCCGGGGGGACACCACCACATGCTTGCGTACCTGTTCGAGCGCCTTTGATGATGAGCGAAGCTGCTTGAACACAGACTGGTAGTGTACCCCAAACAAACCCTCTGGCGAGATGGGGCCTTCCAGCAACTCTCTCTTCACATACTTCGGCTCCCTCGGTGGGGGGGGGGGTAAGGTCAGTCCCGCACATTCCAGAGGACATGGCAGGACGCAACGGCTAGCTTTTTCCGGCAGGCACAGGAAAGGCAAGGCTGGTTCCGAAACTCCAAAAGAGGACGGGCCGTCTCCGCTAGCTACCCCTGAAGACGTGTATTGCACCAGTTCTTCAAACCATGGGATGGGTGCCACGTCTTCCCTCGGCTGAACCTTTATGTCCCCTTGGGAGAAGAGGTAGAACCGGCGCTGCTTTTCCTCCTCCGTCAGGAGTATGCAGGCCGGGCAGGAAGGGTGCTGGTCCATAGCCTGGTGAGAATGTGCAGTAATGAGGCATCCTCGCAGAGAGGGTGCAGGTCCGTTGCCAGGAGGAAACCCAGGTTGCATCCTGGGCACTTCTTAAAAGGTTGTCAATAAGACATGTTTTTTGCTGATAGTAGTCTTCTTATCGAACGCTGAAAAAAATAAGGGAGCAGAACCGCGATCCACAAGGGCTATTATAGTGGACCTGGGCATGGCCCACAGCAGGTGGGCGTGGACTAGAAGTCTTCAGTGTTGGCGTAAAGCGCAAGGGATTAACCCAATAGGTGTAGCTTTAAAGGGCGGCACTTACATGAAATAGAACAACATATAGGCTAAATAAATTTTAATGGTTAAACTAAGCTAAAACGTTTCTTATCATGATCAAGTTGAATGAAACATAGTTAACATAAATAACAGTAAAATGGTCTGACAATAGAAATAAAACACCTTAAATATTTTTAATAAATTTTTAATAATGATTTTCAAATTTAATGCATAAAAATACGTCAAACATTTTACTGACAAAAATAAAAATGGGACATAGAACTGAACTTTGCAGTGAAAAAATTAGAGATGTGATGTTAAACAATTTTGAACAGCTCTTTACAAGGAACAATTAAAACAGATTTCCAGACAGTAAATAGTTGTTTGTAGTTTTTTTTTTCTTGTAAATTTTTCACATTTTCTTCATCAAATGCAGAGCATCACTCCTCCAAACACCCAAGGCAGGTGAGCCATCCAATAGGGATGTCCGATAATATCGGCCTACCGATATTATCGGACCGATATTGGCATAAAAATGTAAAATCTCTACATATCGGTATCGGTTTCTCTTCCGATAACAAAAGCCAGATAATTCACATTTTATTTAACAATGAAAAATTATAGTAGGCTGTATATTTTACTTGTTATTTTAGTTGACATTACATGTTCCAAGCTCTTTTACAGCTACAATGTTTAATTTTATTTGTTAAGTCAAATTTGTCCTAGCTATAGTGGGTATTGTCAGGATTATCTCAGGGAGAGCATGATCCAACCTATTGTTTAAGTTTTTTTTTAAATAAATATGGCAGTTTTTCCATAACTTCAGTTGAAATGGTTCTTATTTTCTACAGACTGTTTGCCTATGGAATGTATCCAGTGGGGCAACACAATAAAGCAGACAAAATGTCCCTGACAGGAGATATATAATTTCACCTTAATATCGGTTTGTAATATCGGTTAATATCGTAATCGGAAATTAAGTGTTAAACAATATCGGCATATCGAATATCGGCAAAAAAGTCAATATCGAGCATCTCTACCATCCAACCATTATCTACCAATGACTGCAATGCAGCCTTCACTGAGCGGTGGAACCTCTCACAAAGACCATTAGCCTGCGGATGGCAGTAGTACGATTAGTACGATGGAGTTCAACTCCAAGGCTCTCTGCCACTGCAGTCCACAACTCTGAGGTGAACTGGGGACCCCTGCCAGAAGTTAAGTCCAATGGCCCACCAAATCGGGACACCCAAGAAGAGATAAATGCCCGAGCCACATCAATAGAAGTGGTTGATGACAGAGACTCTGGCCACCGAGTGGTTCTGTCCACCATAGTTAAGAGATGAGTAAAACCTCTGGAAGGTGGGCCCACTAAATCCACATGCACATGCTCAAACTTCCCTTGGGGAATAGGAAACAGTTCTAGTGGAGCCTTAGTGTACCGTTGCACCTTGGCACGCTGGCCGCCCATGTGCATACATCTCTACGGAGCCCTGGCCACATAAACTTTGCCCCTACCAGTTTTACTGAAGCTTTCACCCCCGTGTGAAAGGGAATGAACTGGATCATAAACCCGCTGACACTAGGAACCAGAGGTCAAGGCTTGCCAGTCGAGAAGTCATAAAGAAAGGTTGCACCACACTCATGAAAGGAAACTTCCTCCAAATGCAAACTGGATTCGGCTGCCTTAAAGGCTAGACTATCCAGGTCTGTCAGTTGGTCTGCAGCCATGGTACTCAACTCCTAAAATGTTCAGAAGCTACCCTTGCTCTAGACAGACAGTCAGCCACCAGGTTATTCTTGCCAGCCACGCATGCTGAATGTCTGTAGTAAACTCCGAAATGGCGGAGGTGATGGATGGGCCAAAAGTGCAGCATTAGCCAAAGCCTCTTTGGCATCACTGAATGCCTTAAGGGGTCCACTCTATTTGCTGGTCCACTTTTTTGCCTCCAAGTGCTGCATACAAGGGGTGCATAAGATGAGCTACCCGTGGGATGAAACAGTTATAAAAGTTCTCCATCCCCCAAAACTCCTGCAAGGGCGTCACTGAGGGCACGGAAAAACTAACACAGCTTCAACCTTGGCAGGTAGGGGAACTGCCACTTGAGCAGACATTCTGTGTCCAAGGAACTCAACAACAGGCAGACCAAACTGGTATTTAGCTGGGTTAACGATCAGGCCATACTCACTGAGCCGAACAACAGCTGGCAAAGGAACCTGATGGTAGCCCTGCACCAAATCTACCTTGGAAAAAACAGTTGCCCCTGTCAGGTGAGCAGAAAAACCTTGAATGTGAGGGACTGGGTACCTGTCATTACTGTTTGCATTGTTAAAGGTGCTATGTGTAACTTTCTGTAGAGTGCAGAACTTAGAAAAATTTTCAACAGGCAAAGCATTCTGCTGAAATTCAAATTCAAGCTCTGTTTTTATTGGCTGATTCAAATTCAAGCTCTGTTTTTATTGGCTGGTTACAAACTCTGTTTTTATTGGCTGGTTAAGGACGGGTCACTCTGTGTTTTTAGTGTTTTTATAAATGCTGATAGAGAAGCAAGGGGACTATAGTTTTTTTCAGAGATTACTTTGTCTAACATCAGTCTGTCAGTAGATAGTGACAGAGTGAAGAAATATGTTAAAAATATATTGTTAGAAAAGTTACAGACTGCATTACAAAGTTACATAGTGCAGCTTTAAGTGCCGAAAATCTCCACAGAGTCGCCAACCACCATCAGCCTTTGGCACGGGGGCGGCCGTGGCACAGTGGTAATGGCAGTCGACCCCCGATCGGAAGGTTCAAATCCCGCATCCGCCCACCATGTGTCGTTGTGTCCCTGGGCAAGACACTTAACCCCAAGTTGCTCCCGGTAGGTCTGGATGGCGCCTTGCAAGGCAGGCTACCACTACCGGTGTATGAATGTGTGAATGAATGGGTGGATGGCTGGTATTGTAAAGCGCTTTGGGGCTCCTCACAGGGGGCTGGAAAGCGCTATATAAACAAGCTCTATTTACCATGTGTAAGGGGGATGCTCATGGACTTTTGGAACAGCTCACAATGCCAAGATGCTCCATATACAAACTCTTCCTTAGCTATTGCTAAGTTAGTGGTATCTAGGCAGTGTGCTCGTGCAAAAACCGGGGAACCAACTGTAGTGATACAATGTTCTGTCAGCAGAAAAGGTGGGAACTGTCAAAGCAGGAAACTCTGACAACAAACGTTGATACTCATCACCTGTGGCAAGCATGTTAGCAAGAGGTTTATAGGCAGGACCTCCAAGTTTACAGGGATACGTATCAAAAGACACAACATCGATTAAGCAGCTTTTAGCAACATGCACTAATAACCTGAAAGCACATTTAAAAAATCAGCATCCAAAATAGGTACAGACACAGAAGCTATTACAAAGTCCCACTGAAACTGACGTTCGTAACACACAGTCGTGAATCTCGATCGAAAAGTTTGAATGGGGGTGCCATTAGCCGTGTCCAGCGGGGGTCCGGTACTTTGACACAAAGCATCTGTAGATTATACTGGCATAATGATCTGCTGTGCACTCGAGTCCACCAGGAAACGCCATCCAGAAACCTCGTCCATGATGAAAAGCAGCTCGTCTGAGCTGCCAGCACACACAGCTGCTAGCGAGCGCCGGGCTCTCTCATTTCCCTAATGCAGGAATGAACATGGAGGAATGTAGCGCTTCGCTTTTACTCCAAACCGGCAGTGGTAGAAGCAAAGCATGTAATCCTTCCGCCGCTCCGTCACCGCAGCCACGCCATCAACAGCCTCCGCCCCCTTTGAGTCACAGTGGGTAAAAGTGCCACACTGTAGTGCCTGGAAGTTAACAAAAGCCGGTCTGCTTCTTCAGCCAGGGAGTGATAATCCTTTGTCAGGATCAACGGGGAGCTGGCCAGTGCTGTGCAAACAGGTGGTGGAAGCTGGCAAAGAAACAGGTGTGTAAAAAGGAAGGAAACATACCCTGAGCTAAGTAACGCCAGCATGTTTGTTAGAGGTGTTTGGTTCATTGTGACCGGACCTCGTTCCCGTTTTTACTAGGTGCACAAAGTTGATTATCAAAACCTATCATGCCTTCACAATAAACATTAGTTTTCCCAGAACAGACAAAACATGAAAATGTGCAGCTCCAGTTTATCGCCTGAGAAAGATGTGCGCCTGAAGAAACGTGTTTGACCTTGCTGATTATTGTATTTTGTGTCACTTGCCTGAATAAAAGACGGACTCAAATCTTAGAAAGTTAATTTCCCTCTTTGCAAAGAGTCATACAAAATCTCACGCTGTTGTTTTGTGTGAATTATTTCTCTAAAGGTTCAGGTGTAAAAACCTATCAATGCTCTCCATCAGCTTGGAGGGCTTGCGATCCCCCAAGCCACTCAGGGACAACAAACGGTCAGCCCGCTCCATGTCCGACAGTTGGTAAAGCCACAGTAAGTTCTCCTTGTGCGCACTGTACTTGTTAGTGATGGTGGGTCCCGCAGCAGACCCATCAGACGGTGGGTGGAACCAGAATCTAAAGCAGCAACAACGTGAAAGTACTTGGTCTCATCTGTGGTTATCCCACAGAGATGAAACTGGGCTTCCACATGCTGGAACCATGGTTCCGAATCGCGTTGCCAGATTTCTGGAAGCTTAATAACGGCAGCAAACACAGCAGATGAAGCGACAGGAGGAGACGAGACATGATGGCTTGGTTCATGTCTTGAGAAACCAGACTTTTGGACAAAAGTCTGGTTCAAGGCATGAACCAAGCCATCATGTATAAGGCAGGCAGCATGACCAGTCTAGATTAGCCGCCGTCTTCCTTGTGTGTTGATAGACCAGGAACCATCCAAATCCAAAAAGCAGGAACCAGTTATCATAAATCCAATTAAATATGCGTCCTTAACATCCACAGATGACAGCAGAGATAGACACGTCATCAAGTCTTCCAAGTCGATGAGATATCCAGCTGTGTGCATGCCAATAGGGCAAATCGGCTCGCCTACATGGTCAATACCAGTACTTCCTAGCTTTGTTTGCCTCCGCCGCAGTTTTGAAGTAGATGCATTATACTTTTCATATGCATAGCATAGAAGCAGCATTTAAAGTGACTAAAATAAGTTTAAATATAATAAGAGCCTATTTAAAATAAGTTGAATATAGTAAGCGGACGTAGAAAAGACGTCTAAATTAACATGTCCGATAGATGTAGAAAAAAATACGTCTTTTAGACGCCGTCTGGCATCACAGTCTGCACCTGCCAGGGACCCGATTTAGATGTGCAGAAACGACTTGAAAAAGACGTTGTTTAGACGTCTCCTTGCTCAGTGGGAGCCTGTCTTCTTGTTGAAAAAAATGTTATCAGTTGTGTTGAAGGACCAACTGACCAAAATTGAAGTCCATAGTTATGATTCTGAAGATTTTGTAGAAGAGAGGCTCTCAGACAGTTTCACAGACGAGACAAAGCAAAACCAAAGCGGAAACCAAGAGGAACGTCCGCCCTTGAGAAGAGCAAGTGGTTAATTCCCCTGTAGTGGCTACAACTCTGTATCAACCTTGTTCTTAAAAATGGACACCAGCACACTTCTCCATTCGTCAGGCATTTTTCTCACCCTCAAATATGCCATTGAACATTTTGAGTCAAAAACCTCCCTGACATATTTTGGATAAAAACGTCTTTTTCAAGTCGTTTCTGCACGTCTATATCGGGTCCCTGGCAGGTGCAGACTGTGACGCCAGACGTCTAAATAATATTTTGGATAAAAATGTTGTAGCCTATTCTTACTAAAATGAAGCCATGCACAAATGTGTGCTAGGAAGAGCAGACTTGCATAGATCCTTTTTTTAATCAAACAGGGTGCCGACTCAAACCTGCTCATCATCCAATTGATTGAAAACGCCTGACTCGAATTTCACTTTCAAGTTAACTGCTAATCCTAGAGGTTCACTTATTTTTCCCAATCACAAATATGTAAATCGGATCAATTTCCTCAATAAATGACTAAGTATATTTTTGTCTCAATTTGTTTAACTGGGTTCTCTTCATCTACTTGTAGGACTTGCGTGAAAATCAGACTGTTTTAAGTCATATTTATGCAAAAATATAGAAAATTATAAAGGGTTCTAACTTTCAAGCACCACTGTATTTTACCTTTTGATGCAAATTACTAGTGTTTCACCAACTGTAGCAAACATTTTCTTAATTTTAGCTTCCTTTCTTCAATTCATCCATGCAATATCTTCACTCACTTCCTTTCCAGGTCACCGGTGTCCATGTCCAGCAGTCACTGTGTGAGAGGTGGGACACACCCTGGACAGGTCCCAAGTCCATCAAAGGCTCACATAGAGACTAACAACCATTCACACTCTCAGTCATAATCTAAAATACAGTAAATTGAAAAGGCTAATATTTGTTAATACTGTGTGATAGAGCCATTAGGAAGAAAAAATGCAAAATAAACATTGCTTTTTACCACTTACAGCAAAGTGTGACATTGGTTGTAAATAAAAACAGGATATCACAGCTGTTTTCACTGATATATATTGATTTATTAATTACATGTACTCTATAAAAATATTCACATTTACATGTTATAAGCTGTGATAATTCACTTAAAGATTCTTCAGAGGTAGATTGCACCTTATTCTGTTATACATAAATCACTTCTGATGCCTGCTTTTATCTTTTCTAGCCATTCTGCTGAGAGGGTCTGCTTGGCTTGTGATGATAAACAGCAGTTTCTATTTTGCAGAAAGTTGCTGATGAATGTTTTGGTACCGCAGCAGCTCCTTGTCAGAAACAGATGGTTTGAAATGTTCCAGTGCTGAAGAAAAATCCTCCATGGAGAGGAAGACAGGGGAGTCCTCTGAATCCAGACCTGGGGAAGAGGATGGTTGGAGGTTATGTCCAGTAGAAATAGGAACATCAGAGAACCTACTGCTGAAGGACCGAACAACCTTTCAGATTTGTGTGTGTATCTATGAATGGTAAATGGTAAATGGAGCTTATTTATATAGCGCTTTCCAGCCCCCTGTGAGGAGCCCCAAAGCACTTTACAATACCAGCCATCCACCCATTCATTCAGACATTCATACACCGGTAGTGGTAGCCTGCCTTGCAAGGCGCCATCCAGACCTACCGGGAGCAACTCGGGGTTAAGTGTCTTGCCCAGGGACACAACGACACATGGTGGGCGGATGCGGGATTCGAACCTCCAACCTTCCGATCAGGGGTCAACTGCCATTACCACTACACCACGGCCGCCACAAAGCTGAACAAGCTTTGAAGCTGAACAACAGCCTGAATACATTTAATTACACGTAACTAGACAATGTTAAACATTATTTATTTTTAAATAGCCTAAAACACAATAATTAAAGGCCTGGGATTTCCTTTAGGAAATCATTTCATGACAGACATTTTTTCTTCTTCTTTCGGTTGCTCCCTTTTCAGAGGTCACCAGAGTGAACTGTGTCACATGAAGACATGGCAGTTATTTTTTACACTGGATGTCCTTCCTGACACAACCACAGACCACTGAGCTACCACAGCCCTCTGTGTGGAGCAGACAGCTGCTATCCAGGGCGCCGGGAGGAGAAGATGGTTGGGGTAAGGGCCTTGCTCAAGGGCCCAGAGTGGGGTAAACGAGGGTGGAGGCAGGTGTGGGTGTTTCATCTATCCCACCCACATTTTTGATGTTGTCAGTACCAGGAGTTGAACCAGCAATCTTCCGATCACCGGTCCACCTTCTCTAACCTCTGCGCCACCAGTCATAACAGACTTAAACTAAGTTATTTTTATGACGAGAGGGGAAACAGTGCCGGAAGTCGTTTTGTTTAAAAACTACAATGTGTATTTTTGTCCCCCATTGCAAAGCGAAGAGAGGGTATTAGAAATACCATCCGTCTGTCTTTTGGTGTGTAGCTGTGTCTACGCGTAGGAAACTTCACAATCGAAAATTGGAGTCCTCCCATCTGTCCATTATCTTCTGCTTGTTCCAGATTTGCATCACTGGGTTAGCAGCTTAAACAGGGAGGTCCAGTTACCTCTTTCCACAACCACATCCTCTTGGAGGACTTCAAGGCGTTCCAAGGCCAGCCAAGAGACATATGGCGCTTTGCTACTATCTCAACTCTCACCAGGTCCATACAACATCGCACTAGTTAAGGGCCATTGTGATAACCACCCCCCACTTAGCTCAGTTTATGAGACCACCTTGTTCTTGGTTCCCAGCAGACTGACGCAAGCAGAATGCAGCCGATGATTGGCCTGAACTACGTCATTGGATGACGCACGTAGCAAAACTGCAAACTACATCTGAACCTCCATTTCCTCTCTGATCGTCTTCAGTCTGTGTTGTTTATGCTAGTTTCTGGTATGGAAGTATCGAGGCAATGTGTATTTATTTACTCTCCATGCCTCATCTATTTTACTCTATCAATATAGATTTTAGACTTATAACCTTTTTTGCTTCTGTACTGTTACTGTGAATGACATTAAAATGTTTCATGATCCTTACTATCAGTCTTGACGTGACAGGTCAGTAGAGAAAGCAAGAGATATTTTTTTATATTCTCAAGGTTTGATTTATACAATTACTGTATAGTTTGTTTCCAGAGTCCTTGCGAGATGTTTTTGCTTCCACATTCCTCATTCTCTTCTGTGTGCAGCTGGGCTTCTGATAACAGCTCGACAGAGCCAAGCCGAGGGGTTAAAGGCTGGCACCTGGGTGATTCTATAACACATTATTACAGGGAGCGCAGAGTGGGTCAGAACCTCAGACAGGTGAAGGCATTGATAAGTGTGTACTTGTAAATGCAATGATCTTCTGTGATTATTGACTGTTCTCCAAAGCTTTGAAATAAATCTGATGAAGTCTACACCTGATCGTTTTGGGAATCTCTTTTTTTCCACGACAGAAGCTTAATAAATGGTGCTGTGAACCAATGATGAGGAACAGACGTTCCTAACTTTATTGGCTGATGTTAGGATTCAGCATGAGCTGGATGGTGACACAACAAATAAGGGCATTTACAGAGAGATATCGAAGATGATGGAGCAGAATGGCTACACCCAGACTTATAAGCAGTGTTGGGATAAGCTAAAGAAATTTAAGTTTGATTATCCAATTATAGGGCGATTAAGGACTACAAACAGGCGGAGTAACTTAAACACAATGACCTGTCACGATCCCGCCCACAGAGTGGAGAAACAAGTCACAGTGGCAAATTACCTACACCTGAGAAGAACCAACTGAAGTCAGCCGAGCTGAGTCATACTTATCAATGGAAAAACAGCTATAGTCTTTCCGGCGTGTCCTGGGTCATCTCTGGGTTCAAAATCCAAAATGGCTGCTGCCATGTATGCAAACTTTGTGTGCCAGATAACTTGAAAAATAAGCAACAGCATGACTTCTAGTTTGGTTTGTGGCTACAGCTAAGAAATTGCCAGGTCAAAATCCAAGAGGGCTGCCACCATAAATGTCCGTCTATGTTGTGAGCATATTTTAATAAATAGGTGAAGTACTGAATGATTCAGGAGGATCGGTTTTCGTGCTGGTCGTGGAACACTGGACCAGCTCTACACCCTCAACAGGGTCCTGGAGGGTGCGTGGGAGTTTGCCCAACCAGTTTACATGTGCTTTGTGGACTTGGAAAAGGCATTCNCGTGGAACACTGGACCAGCTCTACACCCTCAACAGGGTCTTGGAGGGCGCGTGGGAGTTTACCCAACCAGTTTACATGTGCTTTGTGGACTTGGAAAAGGCATTCGACCGCGTCCCTTGGGGGGTTCTGTGGGGGTTGAGAGGATCCGTTTTGGTGGCCTTAGAATCGCTTCTCTGTTTTTTGCAGATGATGTGGTCCTATTGGCTTCATCAGATCGTGATCTACAGCTTTCGCTGGAGCGGTTTGCAGCCGAGTGTGATGCGGCCGGGATGAGGATCAGTTCCTCCAAATCCGAGGCCATGGTCTTGAGCCGGAAAAGGGTAGCATGCCCTCTCCGGGTCGGGGATGAGGTCCTGCCCCAAGTGGAGGAGTTTAAGTATCTCGGGGTCTTGTTCACGAATGAGGGAAAACTGGAGCGTGAGATCGATAGGCGGATAGGTGCAGCATCCGCAGTGAAGCGGGCGCTGTACCGGTCTGTCGTGGTGAAGAGAGAGCTGAGTCGAAAGGCAAAGCTCTCAATTTACCGATCGATCTACGTTCCCACCCTCATCTATGGTCATGAGCTTTGGGTTGTGACCGAAAGAACGAGATCTCGGATACAAGCGGCTGAAATGAGTTTTCTCCGCAGGGTGTCTGGACTCTCCCTTAGAGATAGGGTGAGAAGCTCAGTCATCCGGGAGGGACTCGGAGTAGAGCCGCTGCTTCTCCACATCGAGAGGAGCCAGTTGAGGTGGCTCGGGCATCTGGTTAGGATGCCTCCTGGACGCCTCCCTGGGGAGGTGTTCCGGGCATGTCCCACCGGGAGGAGGCCCAGAGGAAGACCCAGGACACGCTGGAGGGACTATGTTTCTCGGCTGGCCTGGGAACGCCTTGGGATTCCCCCAGAGGAGCTGCTCCAAGTGGCTGGGGAGAGGGAAGTCTGGGCCTCCCTACTTAGGCTGCTACCCCCGCAACCCGACCCCGGATAAGCGGACGAAAATGGATGGATGGATGGAGGTGAAGTACTGGCTTTCATTTTTGTATGTACGGTAATTACATATACTGTAGGTGTAAAAAAGATCCCTATGATGATACTAACCTAAACCGTCCACTTCTAACCACTACGCTGTCCTGCTGCCCAAAGACGACGGATCGTAACAGCTAATGCTGAAGTTTGAAGCGAAGCACAGAGTGTTGTGATTAACTCTCAGCTACAAAACAGCACCATATTTTAGTTCAATGCTTATGACCGGATGACTGAATATTTCCATTTTGTGTGTGTTTTTAGAGCAGTTGGCTTGGTGTCCAACTGGATTTAGGTTGGGTACAAAAGTTAATAATTTGAAGACGTACATGCAATGATTATTTTTTGAATTGTATTCAAATGTCTAAAAAAGCTAAGTCTGATCCTCTGGACATTCAAAAAAACAAAACAAAACTATCAGGGTGCTAATGATCCATGGTTAGGCTGATGGTCCTCCTTGATCATGTGAGCAGCTGGTTTTGGTTGTCATCAGCAAACTGGTTGATCCACTGTGAGAAGGTGCTATTTAAAAGACTGAGCTGAATACAGCAGCTCAGACTGAGGAAGTCTTTCGGACGAAAGACGAAATGTTTCTACAATTTTTTTGCTTTGTTTTGTTTTTTTGAATGTCCAGAGGACCAGACTTAGCTTTTTTAGATTTTTCTACCTAGATTATTGAGCATGCATCAGTGTATTCAAATGTGTCCAGAGGTTCATGAGATATTTTACTAACAGACAAAGTCGACTCCAAATAAGAAATGGTTAATTCTCAAACAAATATCTTCTATGTTAATGGTAAGAATATGTTGGGAATCAGTTTCAGCTACATCCATACCAAACTTTAGGTTCAATTTCCATCTCTTAGGTCAAGATCTATAAATTATTATAGCAATACTGTATTGTTGTTTTATAAGGAAAGTTGGCTGTAGCGGCCATCTTGAATTGGTTGACTCCAAACATTTAATCAGTTGTAGATGTTCATCTAAGAAACCACAACCAGTTTCATTAAAATATATTCAGTAGCTTTTGCAACATTTTGCTAACAAAAACACACTCACGTACATATGAGCAAAAACCCGCCCATCTTTTGCCAGAGTGATAAATACTGTATGTCAACTTCAAACACAGTTTATTTCTTCTTATAGCCTAATATTAATTTGTGCATAAACACTCTTAGACATTTTTAGAACCCATCATGCATCAAACACAATAATTCAGTATGTTTCCACATTTTTCTAGCCTGGTTAAAACCAGACCCTTGTCCTTCACTTCGCTTCGTACTAGGTTCTGGACTTTCTCCATAGAGAACAGATTCTTGCTGGAGGCGTGGCCTCTGCTGAGGAACAAAACGATTGGATCTTAGAACAATTTTGAACAGGGAAAAGCATTCTGCTCCCTCCCCCCCAGAGCCATACTGCTCCTCCGTGGTCTGTTGAACTTGACATCTGCTCCGCCTCCTGCTGCATTTTTTCTCGCTGCCGCTGCATATTCTGTGTTTATATGTTAATAAAACATTCTAAAAAAATAAAATAAAACCATGGATCGCTGGTCCAGCACACCAGAAGACCAGAAAATCTGCAGGGACTCGGGCAGCAACGTAAAACCCGAGTTTAATTCTCTCGTGACAACCTGAGGCATTTCCTCATCAGCGGAGGGAGAGGAGGAGGAGGAGGGAGCGATCACTTGACTTTTGGCCAAAAAAACAAAAGAAAACTCCAGATAAGGGATTAAGAAGGGGAATTTAATACATTTGTGTCACATATAAAACAGTCCTGCATCGCTTTGAATGAGAACATGCGGCTGCTCGCTGGCTGCGCGCTGGGACAGGTGGGGGCGTGGGTTAGGGGCCAAAAACTCCGCCCCTTCTGTTCTCTGATTGGTCCGGTCAAAAATCAGCCGGAGAAATCGTTGTCTATGGGAGAAGTCCCAGACTGAGCAGTGAAGGGAAATGAGAATTGAGCGGAGCTGTGCAGGAAGGCGAGGGCCAGGCTAACATTTTTCAGGTTGCATGATGCTTTATAAAACTGCATCTAATTGTTGGTCTCACTGTAAACACTGATTGTTCCTGTGAACCACAATGTCCACGTTGTACAGAGAATCAAATCAAAGAGTTTTGCCTAAAAGATTGTTTTTGTGAGTTATTACAATAAGTGTTTCAGCACCAACTCTTATCAGCATCACCATTTCCAACTCAAAACTCCCTGCCTGTCGCAGCTGGCGTGCTGTGTTTTTACCATCGTTAATGAAACCGATCTTCCTCTTGATGGCAGCCGTCATGGCGTCTGAGCAGAGAGCGTACAGATCAGCGCCGGTCATGTGACTGGGGCAGCGCTTCACTACATCCAGCAGTTTCACAGCAGGGTCCAACTGGAACCTGGAGAAGAAAAATACTTTTTTTCTTACAATAAATAAACAAAAACAAGTTCTTGATTCCTCAAATTATTCAGAATGACATTTTTCTGACAACCTATGTTTATTTTCATGCCTCATAAAGGATACACAGCAGAGAAAGCATAGAAGTGGGTCCCCCCCCCACTTTTCTCTTTTGTAGTTTTGCTTTTAATCTCTTAAAGCTTAAGTATGTAACTTGTTTTTTAAACATATTTCTTCACTCTGCCACTATCTCCTGATAGACTGATGTTAGACAGGTAATCTGAAAAAAACTATAGTCCTCTGGCGTCTCCCGGTGGTAATAAAAGCATTTATAAAAACCAGAGCGCCCTGCGGTTAACCAGCCAATAAAAACAGCCAGCCAATAAAAACAGAGCTTCTCACTTGTCACCCCCCAACCCCCGCCCCCGCCTGTCAGCCCGCAGCGGCCACGCAGGTTCTCGTTGAAAGAATTGCAAAGCGACGCAAAACTGTTTTGTATGTGACACAAATGTATTAAATATCCCTTCTTCATCCCTGCTCTGGACTTTTCTTTTGTTTTTTTGCCAAAACTTAAGTGATCGCTTCTTCCTCCAGACCGCCACTGACAGAAATGAGGAAATAGATTAATTTGTCACGAGCGAATTAAATCATGTCCAACGTGGCTGCATGAAGCTCTGCAGATTTCAGGGTGTTTTTGTTTTGCTGGACCAGTGCTCCATGGTTTTATTTTATTTTTTAGAACGTTTTATTAACATATAATCACAGAACTTTGCAGCGGCTGAGACGGGACGTAATGGAGGCGGAGCATTCCAGGCTGCAGCGCGAGCGAGGGGAAGCTGAGCCATATGTGGCTCTGAGTGAGGAGGGACCAGAAACGTGTCTCTGTTCAAAATGTTTCTAAGTGCCAGCGTGTTCAAAAGCTACATATTGCAGCTTTAACGTTGAGGGTTCTGGTCTCACTTTCTGAGGATGGCCTGGAGAACCTGCAGCTGGGAGTCCTGATCCTCGCTGATTCCAACGTAGACCAGCTTATCGAACCTGCCAAGACCAGATGTTCAGAAACATTAAATGTTGCAGTCAGACTAGTAAAAAACATCTGCTGAAGTCAGGACTGACATCTCACTTCGACAGTCAGACTACCCAAACCCACAAGACGGCTAGTTTGTGTTTTGCGTTCACCGTTTTCTGTGATCATGAAACTTGTTACATTTCTCTGTTTTTATTTACACTAATGAATCTCATTTGTGGTGTTCATAGACATGATCTCAGGGGCTGTTGTGGAGCGTTGACAATACAAAGTTTTTTCCGAGGTCAGCCTGTTAGCTTAGCTCATAGCTTAGCTGCTTTTAACCATCCAAAAATTTGATTTTTGGATGGTTAAAATGGATTTAAAAAAGAAAGGGAGGGGTCAGTGAAGCGCACGTGAGTCTTTTGTCATCATTGTCTTCAGTAGAAAGAGACATGAAACGATAAAGCTGATAAATGAAAATGAGGTTTGTAATTTTAATTTATCACGCGATTAATTGATTTATTGTTTATCGTGAGAGGCCTATCTCAGAGCCTTGTTAACAAGTGATGGCAGGATGGAGCGGGGGATGGATCAAAATCTCGAGTTTTCTGGTCAGAGAAGGAACTTGGACCGTGTGGACCGTTTGGGTTTTTAGTATCATCAAACAGATTAATTTTCCAACCATCACATGATGCACATTTGTTCCACACTCACATGAGAACTCCTCCTTTTCTTCAAACTATACAGGCATCGGTGTACACTTCAGTCGCAGACTCCTAATCTTGTCGCCATAGTAATGAGAAGCCAAGACCAAACAACATCCTCTGACGAGCGGCCTTGACTGCACGTTTCTCAGCATGCCTAAAACTTTGAACATTCACACAACTCTTAAAACTAAGACGTTAAACAACTCTCAAACTTCGTTCATTCTTGTTTTGATGTGTGAACCTGATTTGATTTCATAGTTTAAAAATGTGATTTTTTACGATGTTTCATTCAACTTCTCTCCCTCCAGCATCCGAGGTTGAACAATTAATCTTTACTGAACTATGATACATACCGTACATATATTTGATGGATAAGTCCTTGTTACTTATTTATTCCTTTACATGTGGTCCACTGCTGTTAAAATGTTTTACACTCTCCTAGCAGTGTCTTTACAGATGTTGACTCATTATTGGACTAAGGCAGAACTTTTCAGTATCTGTGTTGATGAGAAAAGTTATATTGAAGTTTGAACAGTTTATTTAATATAAAACCAGGCGGGCGTAGCATCAGAAACAAGCCAAGGAGTGCCCGAGACAGCTTGGACTCCCATCGATGCTCGTTCACATCAGAGTCAGGTGAGGTGGTTCGAGCATCGGATTTGGGTGCTTCCCTCTTGGAAGACACCCTGGCGCAGATCGAGAGCTGGATCTGCACCCTGGGAGTATCTGTATTCCCAACAATGGATAAGCAGCAGAAAAGAGAGGACATTAATAAATGTTTGAATGAAAGGACGGCTTGACTTACGGAACAAGTTTCCCATGACTAAAGGTGCATCTCAAAATGTTAGAATATGGTGAAAAAGTTCAGTGTTAGTCAATAATTTCAGAAGGTGAAACTAATATGAATGCATTAGACTCAGAGTGAAATATTTCAAGCCTTTCTTTCTTGTAATTTTGATGATTCCAGCTTACAGATGATTAAAAACCAAAACGGTCTCAGAATACTCCACAACCAGGTTCTGGTACCTTTGTCAATGTGGGTCAGTGCCGAGTCCTGCTGGAAAATGAAACCAGCATCTCCATAAAGCTCGTCAGCAGAAGGAAGCAAAATGTCCTGCTAGATGATGTGATGACTGTGGACTTCAAAAAACCCAGTGGACAAGCACCAGCAGAGGACATGGACCCAAACTATCACTGACTGTGGAAACTGCTCTCTGGCCTTCAAGAAATGTGGATTTTGGGCTCTCCACTCTTCGTCCAGACTCTGGGACCTTGATCTTTAAAGTTTTCATGTGAGAAGAGGACACTAGACCACTGAGCAACAGTCCAGCTCTTTGTCTCCTCAGCAGGTAAGACACCTCTGATGTTGTCTCTGGTTGAGGACTGATTCGACTCGAGGAATGAGACATTTGTAGCTCATGTCCAGGAGTTCATCTGCTGATCAGACTGGGACTAGGTCTGTCACAAACAATAAATCAATTAATCGCATGATAAATGAAAATTGTCTACCTCATTTTCATTTATCGGCTTTATTGTTTCTTCGTGTCTATGTCTTTGCACTGAAGACACTGGATGACAAAAGGTTCAACTCGGGTGCTCTTCACTGACTCCTCCCTTTCTCTTTTCTCTTTAAAAGCCATTTCAATCGTCCAAAATTACGATTTTGGATCGTTAAAAGCAGCAATGCTGAGAAGCTAAGCTACGAGCTAAGCTAACAGGCCGACCTTGGGAAAAAAACCTCCGTCTTGTCGACGCTCCAAAATTCACAGTTGAAACCTGTGTCTTTGTGTAAAAACTTGTTTATTTTTTTCTGCAAAAAGAAGCTGAGAACTTGTTTTTGATTTTTTATTAAAAGCTTTGTGCAAAAAAATACTATGCTAAAGAGTTCAAACCACATCGAGCGTCCACCATTTTAAAAATCAAAAAACAGGAAGGAGAGACAGCCCATGTTGTATCAAGGGGCCTCCCTCCCATTTTTCTTAAAGGGGACCTCAGATGTATTTTTTAAATTTTTATGGTATTTCTGTGGGATATCCAGACCCTATTCCTTCAATTTAATGCACAAAATAATTATTAGATAATCAATTATACCCTTTTTAATTCTGCCATTTTTAACTTTCGTTTTGAACGACCGGTTTCTTGAAGTCCACGCCCTTCAACGATCTGTTTACGCCCTCTGTAACAGCCAGTATCTGTAATGTGTTGTTGTTTTAAAATTAGCTCTTTTTTTATTACTCATTTGACTTACTGTTAGTGCTAGCTTAAGATAACTTACCGAAACCCGTCTGAGCGCGCCGCCATGAGCTGCTCCTTTTAGCATGAGACCTGCCGAATCCGAAGCTAATGTTAGCTTGTTCCTCTTCCGGTGTTCGCCAGCTCCGCTCGTTGCACGCGGAGATTTTGGGAGTTATCGCTGTTCCAGTCAAGACAACACAAAGTTCACCAAGTGTCTCCCGTAAATTAATCCGTAAGGAGAAGGTCCTCGCTGCTGCGAGGCTGCAGCAAGGCTGACGAGGCTGTACAGTTGAAGCTCCGCTCCATCGCGCCAGAAGAGGGTCCCGTTGCCGCCGGTCCCTATGCCGGGAGTCTGCTCGTTTAATTTTTGCCGGCTGCGCGTTGGGAGCGATCGCAAATACACTAAAAATTGAACTAAAACATAAAAATAACAATTATACTTTATTTATAAAGCCATTTAAAAAAACCACAGCTGCAACAAAGTGCTGTACACATGAAATTAAGAACATATAAACAAAAGATGAGATGAAATCATGAAAAACAACAGTCAT
This sequence comes from Garcialebias charrua, assembly GCA_038048925.1. NCBI lineage: Eukaryota > Metazoa > Chordata > Actinopteri > Cyprinodontiformes > Rivulidae > Garcialebias > Garcialebias charrua. Next base: position 16,720 of record JBBPBX010011429.1, on the reverse strand, counting down.
GTGTTTAATACAGAAGTGGGTTGAGCCTAACCAGGGGTTGCTAGGTGAGGGGCTGGACTCAGGTTTGAGGTGATTGGCTACGGCTTGTGACGTCAATAACTGCAGGAAGTGTGAATCCAGGTGTATTTATCAAAAATAAATAAATCTACTTAGAGTAAATAAACCACTGGGTGCATTTTTTTGGCACAAGGACTGTTTTTTTATGAAGTAAATACCCAAAGTTGAGTAAAAAAAACGTTAAAAAGTGAATTTTGCATCTGTGGTCCCCTTTAAAGAGACAATGCTTGCTCCCTTACTATCCATCCTTTAGTTCAAAGAGTCTTATACTACCATCCAGTGGTTGAAAAAGTTATTACACACAAAAAAAAATAACATTTCTTCTTAAATTTGACAAAAATTACTAATTATTGTCAAATTTCCAACAATACAGGTGGTCCCCGACTTACGAGGACATCGACATACAAGGTTCCGAATTCACGAGCCATCATATTTAATAAAAATATGAAAAAAAAAATTAAAAAAAATTGTGTTTAAATGTTCTTAATTTCATGTGTACAACACTTTGTTGCAGCTGTGGTTGTTTTAAATGGCTTTATAAATAAAGTATTATTATTATTACGTATTATTATTATTTTGAAGCCGATTACGCAGTTTCCGGCAGTGGCCGTCAGTGTTCGGCAGTGTTCGGCGGTGTTCGGCTGTTTAGCCAGTTAGCTCCGGCCTCGAGAGCCGGGTTCGGATGGACAGTGTCTGTTTGGAGGTTCCTGCGCTGGGATACATGAGCAGGAGCCGAACTGCGGTTTTGTGGAGTGACGGATGGACGAAGGAAAATGACGCTGTGAAGCAGCAGACAGCGAGCTGGGCCGGAGAAGCAACAGATAACATGCTAACAAGCCTAGCTGTAGGATGGACGGGTGGATGCTATCGCTCTCACCGGGGACACAGAGCTGACAGGCGGCGGAGCTCGCCTCAATGTCTGCCTGACAGCCTCAGATGTTGGATTGTTATCGAGCTAACAGCTGCGGCAGCCTTTTTGGAGGGTCTAACATGCTAACGCAGCGCGGCCTAACATGCTAACGCAGCGGAGCTAACGCGGCGGAGCTAACATGCAAACAGACGGAGACAAGCTGCAGCTCAAAGTAATATATATATATATATATTTTAATGTATGTTCTTTTAAAATTACAGTATGTAGCTGTGTTAGGATAGGCAAAGTGCTTGGTAACTGTTCATTACTGTACATGTACGTGTATCAGTGGCAGCTCATGCGGTATATACAGGTAGTCCCCGATTTACGAGTTTTCGTCTTACGAGCACCTCGCAGTAACGGAACTCGCTCGTAAGTCGGGGACCAGCTGTATTATCGTTTATTGCAATAGTTTCTGAGACAATTAATGGCCCAGCAAATTTTTTTATCGTGACAGGCCTAGCTGTGACACCAGGAGTTTACATACTGAACCTCTTCACAACGTTCCGTTTCTGAGACAAAGAGTTTCGTTTTGTCATCATTTGTAAACCATAACCCTCAAAATGATATGAAAGAAAGGCCTGAAATATTTCACTCTGTGTAACGAATCTATACAAGTTTCACTTTCTGAAACGATTGACAAAAATAATTAATATAATCAAGATGCTCTCCTAAAATGTGAAATGAACGGCATTTGGGCATCCGACAGGCCTCTTCCCTGTATGTCTGAAAATCTATTCTTAAAACCATCTCTTCGTCTCAGCTTTCTGCATTAACTGATTATATTTTAATTTAATGTGTTTCTGTTTTGATTATAAGGCTGTGTTGATTTGTTTGTATGTCTTAATTATGCATTGTGAATGTTGTTGACTGGAACTGCACAGCTCTTTGCTTCTGTAGAGCTTCATAAATAAAGATGGTATGCTAACGTTATCCCTTTAGCCATCCATGTCTATAGCTCCTCATGAGGCAGTGCTGCATCCTCTGAAGCAGGGGTGTTCAGACTTTTTCAGCATGCGAGCTACTTTTGAAATGATCAAGTCAAAGTGATCTACCTACGATAAGGCCCCGTTTACATGAAAACAACCTGTGGAAACATTAGTGATTTTTCAACGTTTATTGGGGGTAATAAACAAAACATAAGCTGGTTTACATGAAAAATGCTGTAGTTTTCATGTCAGTCGGGTTGCCAGATAAGAAATTATGAACTATGGTACTGTGGCTTTAAAATGATAGTATTTTGACCTAAACTGTTGTGTGTGCTGAGTAAAGATGTTCTAAGATTCAATTCAGTTTATTTATATAGCGTCAATTCACAAAAGAAGTAATCTCAGGGCACTGAACAGAAACATTCATACAAAATACTCTGATGCATGCTCAATAATCCAGGTAGAAAAATCTAAAAAAGCTAAGTCTGATCCTCTGGACATTCAAAAAATAAAACAAAACAAAAAAAAATGTAGAAACGTTTCGTCTTTCGTCCGAAAGACTTCCTCAGTCTGAGTTGCTGTGTTCAGCTCAGTCTTATAAATAGCACCCTCCCACAGTGGATCAACCAGTTGGCTGATGACAGCCTGAAACCAGCTGCTCACATGATCAAGGAGGGCCATCAGCCTAACAATGGATCATTAGCACCCTGATGGTTGTTTGCTATTCACAGAGGGCTGAGTGATACTAGCAATAACAGCATTGTAAGAGGGAGACAGTTGACTGAGGAAGTCTTTCGGACGAAAGACGAAACGTTTCTACATTTTTTTTTTGCTTTGTTTTGTTTTATTTTTTGAATGTCCAGAGGATCAGACTTAGCTTTTTTAGATTCATACAAAATAATTTAACAGAAATACTTTGAAACATTCATAGATAAAATAATAATTTAACACTATTTGTTTGAGGAGCAAACTGCTTTGAATTTAACTCCATTGCAGAACTCTCATCTTGAGCAAGATGAAGTTTGTGTTGTGTTTCTTGAACATGTGCTCAGAAAAGAAGGTGGTAAATAAGGCATTTTTTAATCTGGCAACCCTGGGCTCAGCTGTATTCATTGTGCATGCAGCGACTGCATGATCACAGTTACGTCCAAACTGGTGAATAACGTCTCTTTGGACCCTGGATTTTATTAGTTTTGCTCCTGCATGCTGAAAAAGGGTGAGTAGCAGAAAAACACTCAGCTCTCTGACATTATTTAAATCTGTTGTTAGTGCAGAAAAACTTTGGACTGCAGCCGTCTGTACGTGCAACTTCACACACAGAGAATTTCACACCTTCGGGGGTGGGGGAGCGGGGATGGGGTTTCCCCGAAAATCTCTCAGACCTGGTTTGAGAGCATGAGGGTTGTGAATGGCTGCCCTGTATGTCAATCAAGTGACAGGATAAGAACTTGGTGGGGGAACAGCGTGCTGGAACTACTCTGACTGATGAAGTCCTCTGGAGTGAGGGTTAAAGCTCCACTGACATCATCTTTTAACTTTCCATAAAATGGCACAACATATATATATATTAAGATTGACCTCTGATCGTTTTTGCTAAAACAATGTGAAATGAATGAAAATTCCTCTCAAAAACAGTTTAAAATTAGCGCCTTTTTTTTCACACGATAAATACGGGGTTTCCCGTCGCGCGATTATGACGTCACTCCCAGACTCGCGTCAACTGCGCTCCTTGTTTACAATGGACAAGATACAAACGCGATCCGTCCAATTTAGCCATTTAAAACTTTATATTTTAGCGGTTTGTCTTCAGAGAAGCCAAAGTTATTTCCAGTAAACAGCAGGTTATAATTTTTTTTCAGCTCCTGCTGGTTTTTGGAGACTTTTCACTTCAGGAAGTGCAGCAGCTCTGTGAGGACTTACAGCAGCTGATAGTTGAGAGTCAGAAGGAAT
>JBBPBX010011429.1:0-12494 GCA_038048925.1 Garcialebias charrua | reverse complement strand
CTTGAAGAAGTGTACAAGCAGCAGGATGAGGAGAAACTAGACAGATGTCCCCTGCGTCCAGACCTACAACACCTGGACAGGAGGGTGGACGAGGAGGTGTTGGAGTCATTTTTACAGAGCTGATGAAGTCAAACACCACTTGCTGATATTTTTTAAACTCAATTTTTTTTGATAATCTGTTCATATTAATGTTTCCCCAGAGGTTTTCATTTATTTGATAATATGGGATGGTTTTATTTTAATAAAATGTTTTTTTCAACATTCACCAATTTTGTTTTTACTAAAGTATGAGCTGTGAGTTGTAGATGAACGAATGAAATTAAAACAGATACACAAATATTCTCACAAAGAATAACTCAACACTAACAGATAATATAGTGTACTACTGTAACTTTATTTACACATAACTACAGAAACACTTGGTTCATTGTTATCCTTTTTTTTTTTCAAACAATATGTTCATTTGAACAGTCAGAAAAAATATTAAATTCATTGATTCATTTTCATCTCAATGCTCTGGCCAGTTGTAGTATTTCTGCATATTTTGATGTCTTGATGCACAAACGTAGCTTTCTGCAGCATCAGTCCTGATGTTCTACAGATCCTGAAGATGTCTCCATCTGTTTAACAATATCAAGGTTTGTTCTCCTCCACCTGGGTCCACTCTTCAGGTGAAGACATTTCTGTGAATTGATGATAAAACACACAGACACACACAGTATATATTATATGCAGTATACTGTATATTAAGACAATGGGTCAAACTAATGTCTTCAGACTCCACCACCTCCTCGTGCACGCTCCTGGATGTCCAGGTGTTGTAGGTCTGGACGCAGGGGACATCTGGGTCCATTATGGGCTGAATGCTGCATCCACTTTGTCACTTCCCTCATCAGAACCACAGAAAATCAACAGATTTACATCAAAGAATATTGTTGAGTACTATTCTTTTTGTTGATGCAATCTTACCTGCTGTGATGTGAAAGTCTGGGTTGTACTAGTGGTTCAACAGGAAGAGCCTCAGGTGATGGACTGGAGACCTGGAAACCTGAAAACACAAACAAAATAAAATAAAAGAATAATATATTTAACAGATCCAAAAAAGCTAAGTCTGGTCCTCTGGACATTCAAAAAACAAAACAAAACAAAGCAAAAAAAAAAAACTGTAGAAACGTTTCGTCTTTCGTCCGAAAGACTTCCTCAGTCTGAGAAGCTGAGTTCAGCTCAGTCTTATAAATAGCACCCTCCCACAGTGGATCAACCAGTTGGCTGATGACAGCCGAAACCAGCTGCTCACATGATCAAGGAGGACCATCAGCCTGACGATGGATCGTTAACACCCTGATGGTGTTTGTCCAGAGGACCAGACTTAGCTTTTTTGGATTTTTCTACCTGGATTATTGAGCATGCATCAGGGTATATTTAACAGATATTTTAAAAGGGACTAATTTTTTAAACTATAAATTAATGTTGAATAATTATTAGAAACATTAACTAATATATTACCATTTCAGTGCTGTGGAAACGATTTACATGTAGAATTCCTTCTGACTCTCAACTATCAGCTGCTGTAAGTCCTCACAGAGCTGCTGCACTTCCTGAAGTGAAAAGTCTCCAAAAACCAGCAGGAGCTGAAAAAAAATTATAACCTGCTGTTTACTGGAAATAACTTTGGCTTCTCTGAAGACAAACCGCTAAAATATAAAGTTTTAAATGGCTAAATTGGACGGATCGCGTTTGTATCTTGTCCATTGTAAACAAGGTGCGCAGTTGACGTGAGTCTGTGTGTGACGTCATAATCGCGCGACGGGAAACCCCGTATTTATCATGTGAAAAAAAAGGCGCTAATTTTAAACTGTTTTTGAGAGGAATTTTAATTAATTTAACATTGTTTTAGCAAAAACGATCAGAGGTCAATCTTAATATATATATATGTTGTGCCATTTTATGGAAAGTTAAAAGATGATGTCAGTGGAGCTTTAAACGTTTCTACTAAAAAAAGAAACTGTCCAGATGACCTGATTGAGAATTATCGGAAGTGACAGGATGTTTGATAGGCTGACAATTTTTTTTTTATGTTACGCTGCGATCTACCGGTACTACCTCAGAGATCTACCAGTAGATCGCGATCTACCTAATGAGCACCCCTGTCTGAAGTGACAGAAACGTCACTTGTGTGTGAGAGATTTCGAACCTGCCCGGCCTGAGCAGCGACTGGTCCAGCAGGTCAGGACGGTTTGTGGCTCCGATCACAAAAACGGCGGCAGACGAGTGCAACGTGTCGAGTTCGGCCAGCAACTGGGACACAACTCTGCGCAGACAGATCCGGTTCAAGGTTTTAAACACTGCTGAGGCTGAAGAGTCATGCAGTTAGAAATAAATGTGATTCACTAAAAAGGACCAAAAGAAAACTATTTAATTTGAAAGACAAAGTTTGGAAACATGGGCCGTTCTAAAATGAAGCATAACAGCATGAGAACATTTAGAGCTCCGTATAATTTCATCTGACCAGGAATCAGAGCATGTGAGCCCTCACCTGTCCATCACTCCTCCAGAGTCTCCACTGCGTCCCCTGTTTGGGGCCAGAGAGTCCAGTTCATCGAAGAAGACGACACATGGAGCTGCTGAGCGCGCTCTGTGGAACACTGCACAACAACCACATCAATTTACTCATGATACAAGGACTGCAACTTTACAGCAGCTTTCTATCTAATCAAGATACTTAAAGATCTTTACAACACAATCTGTGCCCTCGTTTACCTCCACACATTCATACAAACCGGATTCCAAAAAAGTTTGGACACTAAACAAATTGTGAATAAAAACTGAATGCAATGATGTGGAGGTGCCAACATCTAATATTTTATTCAGAATAGAACACAAATCACAGATCAAAAGTTTAAACTGAGAGAATGTATCATTTTAAGGGAAAAATATGTTGTTTCAAAATTTCATGGCGTCAACAAATCCCAAAAAAGTTGGGACAAGTCCATTTTTACCACTGTGTGGCATCCCCCCTTCTTCTTACAACACTCAACAGACGTCTGGGGACAGAGGAGACCAGTTTCTCAAGTTTAGAAATAGGAATGCTCTACATTCATGTCTAATACAGGCCTCTAACTGTTCAATCGTCTTGGGCCTTCTTTGTCGCACCTTCCTCTTTATGATGCACCAAATGTTCTCTATAGGTGAAAGATCTGGACTGCAGGCTGGACATTTCAGTACCGGATCCTTCTCCTACGTAGCCATGATGTTGTGATTGCTGCAGAATGTGGTCTGGCATTATCTTGTTGAAAAATGCAGGGTCTTCCCTGAAAGAGATGACGTCTAGATGGAGCATATGTTGTTCTAGAACCTGAACATAGTTCTCTGCATTAATGGAGCCTTTCCAGACATGCAAGCTGCCCATGCCACAAGCGCTCATGCAACCCCATACCATCAGTGATGCAGGCTTCTGAACGGAGCGTTGATAACAACTTGGGCTATCCTTGTCCTCTCTGGTCCGGATGACATGGCGTCCCAGTGTTCCATAAAGAACTTCAAATCGTGACTCATCTGACACAGAACAGTCTTCCATTTTGCCACACTCCATTTTAAATGACCCCTGGCCCAGTGCAAACGTCTGAGCTTGTGGAGCTTGCTTAGAAATGGCTTCCTCTTTGCACTGTAGAGTTTCAGCTGGCAACGGCAGATGGCACGGTGGATTGTGTTCACTGACAATGCTTTCTGGAAGTATTCCTGAGCCCATTCTGTTATTTCCTTGACAGTGGCATTCCTGTTTGAGGTGCAGTGACGTTTAAGGGCCCGGAGATCACGAGCATCCAGTAGAGTTTTACGGCCTTGACCCTTACGCACAGCGATTGTTCCAGATTCTCTGAATCTTTTGATGATGTTATGCACGGTTGATGATGATAACTTAAAAGTCTTTGCTATTTTACGCTGGGTAACACCATTCTGGTATTGCTGCACTATCTTTCTGCACAACAATGGTGGAATTGGTGATCCTCTTACCATCTTGGCTTCTGAGAGACACTGACACTCTGAGAAGCTCTTTTTATACCAATCATGTTGTCAATTGACCTAATTAGTGTTAATTGGTCTTCCAGCTGTTCGTTATATGCTCAATTTCCTTTTTCCAGCCACTTATTGCTACTTGTCCCAACTTTTTTGGGATTTGTTGACACTGTGAAATTTTGAATCAACATATTTTTCCTTTAAAATGTTACATTTACTCAGATTAAACTTTTGATCTGTCATCTATGTTCTATTATGAATAAAATATTAACATTTGCCATCTCCACATCATTGCATTGTTTTTATTCACAATTTGTTTAGTGTCCCAACTTTTTTGGAATCCGGTTTGTACAGCACTAGATCTATTCAAAGACTAATCAGGACTTTAGATCACATTCATACACTGATGGGACACACATCAGAGGCAATGAGGGGTTCAGTGTCTTGTCCAGGGACACTTCAGCATGTGACTGCTGGTGGAATCGAACCCCCAACTGTCCCATTGTAGGACGACTGCTCTAACCACTCAGCCACAGCCTCCCAAATGATCCAAAGCACAACAGATAAAAAAAAGTTAATTAGTTTTTAATTCGAGGAAAAGTTTAATGACTAAATGTCCAAATTTAAACAAAAGAAACAATCAGAATATGTATATTTATCTTGTTGTCAGTCACTTTCCTAATGTTGTACTTTGTCATTCTGCTCACATTCCCTGAGAGTATTTAATTAAACTTCAGTTGTTGTTGTTTTTTCAGTAATAAAAACTGAATGAAAGTGGAAGACACACAATAAAAGGTTTAGGCTCAAATAAAATCAGAACAAGTGTTCAATACAAAAACAACTGGACTTTATTTGTAACAGAACACGTTTCGCCCTTAATCCAAAGGGCTTTCTCAATTCAAAGAGCAGGCTAGTGGTTTGTATTGAACGCTTGTTCTGATTTTATCATGTCCTGGATGACTGAGAATCTTCACCTCAAATAAAATGTAGCATGTGTCACAAACCTTCTCTGATGTTTTCTTCACTTTGACCCACATACATGTTGATGAGCTCTGGACCTTTGACACTGAAACAGGAAATCATGGGCAGGTAAGAAAACAATGACAACGTTCACAAAGCTTTAGTCGTGAACAACCAGAACTCCATCCATCCATCCATCCATCTTCTTCCGCTTATCCGGGGTCGGGTCGCGGGGGTAGCAGCCTAAGTAGGGAGGCCCAGACTTCCCTCTCCCCAGCCACTTGGAGCAGCTCCTCCGGGGGAATCCCAAGGCGTTCCCAGGCCAGCCGAGAAACATAGTCCCTCCAGCGTGTCCTGGGTCTTCCTCTGGGTCTCCTCCCGGTGGGACGTGCCCGGAACACCTCACCAGGGAGGCGTCCAGGAGGCATCCTAACCAGATGCCCGAGCCACCTCAACTGGCTCCTCTCGATGTGGAGAAGCAGCGGCTCTACTCCGAGTCCCTCCCGGATGACTGAGCTTCTCACCCTATCTCTAAGGGAGAGTCCAGCCACCCTGCGGAGAAAACTCATTTCAGCCGCTTGTATCCGAGATCTTGTTCTTTCGGTCATAACCCAAAGCTCATGACCATAGATGAGGGTGGGAACGTAGATCGATCGGTAAATTGAGAGCTTTGCCTTTCGACTCAGCTCTCTCTTCACCACGACAGACCGGTACAGCGCCCGCTTCACTGCGGACGCTGCACCTATCCGCCTATCGATCTCACGCTCCAGTTTTCCCTCATTCGTGAACAAGATCCCGAGATACTTAAACTCCTCCACTTGGGGCAGGACCTCCTCCCCGACCCGGAGAGGGCATGCTACCCTTTTCCGGCTCAAGACCATGGCCTCGGATTTGGAGGAACTGATCCTCATCCCGGCCGCATCGCATTCAGCTGCAAACCGCTCCAGCGAAAGCTGTAGATCACGAGCTGATGAAGCCAATAGGACCACATCATCTGCAAAAAACAGAGAAGCGATTCTAAGGTCACCAAAACGGATCCTCTCAACACCTTGGCTGCGCCTAGAAATTCTGTCCATAAAAGTTATGAACAGAATCGGTGACAAAGGGCAACCTTGGCGGAGTCCAACTCTCACCGGAAACGAGCCTGACTTACTGCCGGCAATGCGGACCAAGCTCTGACACCGGTCGTACAGGGACCTAACAGCCCTTATCAAAGGGCCTGGTACCCCATACTCCCGGAGTACCCCCCACAGAACCCCCCGAGGGACGCGGTCGAATGCCTTCTCCAAGTCCACAAAACACATGTAAACTGGTTGGGCAAACTCCCACGCACCCTCCAGGACCCTGCTGAGGGTGTAGAGCTGGTCCAGTGTTCCACGACCAGGACGAAAACCACACTGCTCCTCCTGAATCCGAGGTTCGACTATCCGACGGACCCTCCTCTCCAGAACCCCTGAATAGACCTTACCAGGGAGGCTTAAGAGTGTGATCCCCCTATAGTTGGAACACACCCTACGGTCCCCCTTTTTAAATAGGGGAACCACCACCCCAGTCTGCCAATCCAAGGGAACTGCCCCCGATGTCCACGCGATATTGCAGAGTCGCGTAAGCCAACACAACCCTACAACATCCAGAGCCCTAAGGAACTCCGGGCGAATCTCATCCACCCCCGGAGCCTTGCCACCGCGGAGCTTTTTAACCACCTCGGCGACCTCAGCACCAGAGATCGGAGAACCCGACCCAAAGTCCCCAGGCTCTGCTTCCTCAGTGGAAGACGTGCCAGTAGGATTGAGGAGGTCTTCGAAGTATTCCGCCCACCGACTCACAACATCCCGAGTTGAGGTCAGCAGCACGCCACCTCCACCATAAATGGTGTTGGTCTCGTACCTCTTTCCCCCCCTGAGACGCCGGATGGTGGACCAGAATCGCCTCGAAGCCGTACGGAAGTCATTCTCCATGGCCTCTCCGAACTCCTCCCACGCCCGAGTTTTTGCCTCAGCAACCACCCGAGCCGCATGCCGCTTGGACTGCCGGTACCTATCAGCTGCTTCCGGGGTCCCACAAGCCAAAAAGGCCCAATAGGACTCCTTCTTCAGCCTGACAGCATCCCTCACTGCCGGTGTCCACCACCGGGTTCGAGGGTTGCCACCTCGACAGGCACCAACAACCTTGCGGCCACAGCTCCGATAAGCTGCCTCGACAATAGAGGCGCGGAACACGGCCCACTCGGACTCCATGTCCCCCGCCTCCCTCGGAACGTGTTCAAAGCTCTCCCGGAGGTGGGAGTTAAAGCTCCGTCTTACGGGAGACTCTGCCAGACGTTCCCAGCAGACCCTCACGATACGTTTGGGTCTGCCAGGTCTGACCGGCATCCTCCCCCACCATCGGAGCCAACTCACCACCAGGTAGTGGTCAGTAGACAGCTCCGCCCCTCTCCTCACCCGAGTGTCCAAGACATGCGGCCGCAGATCAGATGAGACGACAACAAAGTCGATCATCGAACTGCGACCTAGGGTGTCCTGGTGCCAAGAGCACATATGGACACCCTTATGCTTAAACATGGTGTTCGTTATGGACAATCCATGACGAGCACAGAAGTCCAATAACAGAACACCACTCTGGTTCAGATCAGGGGGGCCGTTCCTCCCAACCACACCCCTCCAGGTCTCACTGTCATTGCCCACGTGAGCGTTGAAGTCCCCCAGTAGAACAAGGGAGTCCCCAGGAGGCGCACTCTCCAATACCCCCTCCAAGGACTCCAAAAAGGGTGGGTAGTCTGAGCTGCCGTTTGGTGCATAGGCACAAACAACAGTCAGAGCCCGTCCCCCCACACGTAGGCGAAGGGAGGCTACCCTCTCGTTCACCGGGGTGAACCCCAACGTACAGGCACCAAGATGGGGGGCAACCAGTATGCCCACTCCTGCTCGGCGCCTCTCACCAGGGGCAACTCCAGAGTGGAAGAGTGTCCAACCCCTCTCAAGGAAACTGGTTCCAGAGCCAGAGCCATGCGTTGAGGTGAGTCCGACTATTTCTAGTCGGAACCTCTCAACCTCACACACTAGCTCAGGCTCCTTCCCCACCAGAGAGGTGACATTCCATGTCCCAATGGCCAGCTTCTGTAGCCGAGGATCAGACCGCCAGGGTCCCCGCCCTCGGCCGCCACCCATCTCACATTGCACCCGACCCCTTTGGCCCCTCCCACAGGTGGTGAGCCCATGGGAAGGGGGACCCACGTCTCCTCTTCGGGCTGTGCCCGGCCGAGCTCCATGGGTAAAAGCCCGGCCACCAGGCGCTCGCCAGCGTGCCCCACCTCCGGGCCTGGCTCCAGAGTGGGGCCCCGGTGACCCGCGTCCGGGCGAGGGAAAACTTAGTCCATTAATTGTACTCATCATAGGGGTTTTTGGGCTGCGCTTTGTCAGATCCCTCACCTAGGACCTGTCTGCCTTGGGTGACCCTTCTAGGGGCATGAAGCCCCTGACAGCATAGCTCCTAGGATCATTGAGACACTCAAACCCCTCCACCACGGTAAGGTGGCAGCCCAGGGAGGGGGAACTCCAGAAGCTGTGAAATCTCCCACCTTCTTACACTTTGTTTTTGATGTTCTTAAAGACACAAACCCACCTGAGGAAGGTCATGGAGCACTCGGTGGCCACAGCTTTAGCCAACAGAGTCTTTCCTGTCCCTGGTGGTCCATATAACAGGACTCCAGTCCGGTTCAGACACAAAGACAGGAGCTCAGGACGCTGCAGAGGGAGCTGAATCGTGTCCAGGATCTCTTTCTTCACAGTCTCTAAACCGCCCACATCCTCCCAGCGCACGGTAGGGATCTGCCAACACAGATAACCAGGAGCTGTGTTGGTTACAACCAGCTGAGGACTCAGCAAGTAAACACACAGAGAACATGTATGAAGACCTGCTGACTGCAGGCACTGCCTGAAACCCAACGGGCATCAACGCTCTTCTCTAAGGCCCTGTACACACGTAGCCTGGTGTTTGAAAAACGAATATTTGCGCAAAAAAAACCCATCTGTCCATACATGTTCGAATATTTAAAATGTTTGTCTACATGTCCCGTTTTATTTCACCAGAGAGCGTTGTAATGAATATGCTGAACCCATAGATGGCAGTGTAGTGCTGTCACAACCCTCCAACTGCCGCGACTTCCTGTTATTTATTTATTTATTTTCTTTAGTTTGTGTGGACAGACCGTGAGGTTGAACTACTATTAAATACCGTGTTGGAGTACAAAATTAATAAAACGCAGGAAAATGTCGACTGGGAATCATGTAGAGCAGGTAGGTTGACGTTTTAGTGCTTTTTTTAGAGCATTGTGTGACTGTCAGCGCCGCAGCAGCTGGAGGCGGTGGAGCAGAAAGCTCCGTTCTGAAAGTGCACACGCAGACTCGAAAGCGGAGAGTTCTCAAATCTTCACTTTGGCCGGAGTTTTGTTATTATTCGTTTATAGTTACATCAACCAGAGTTCACGTGTGGATCAAAGGCCAAACCGCATCATAAACTGTTCGGTTTTACTGATAAACGGCTACGTGTGTACAGGGCCTAAAACACAACTTTAATTTAGAAGTTATTTTTCACCCAAAGCTAAAGAAAAACACAGACATTTTGACAAACTTAGGCCCTGTACACACGTAGCCGGATATCAGTAAAACCGAACAGTTTATCATGCGGTTTGGCCTTTCATCCACACGTGAACTCCGGTTGATGTAACTATAAACGAATAATAAAAAAACTCAGACCAAAGTGGAGATTTGAGAATTCTCTGCGTTCGAGTCTGCGTGTGGACTTTCAGAACCGGAGGTTTTTGCTCCAGCTGCTGCGCGCTGACGTGACATACTGCTCAGAGAAAAAAGCGCTAAAAAGTCAACATACCTGCTCTGACATGATTCCTAGTCGATATTTTCCTGCGTTTTATTAACTTTGTACTCCAACACGGTATTTAATAGTAGTTCAACCTCGCGGTCTGTCCACACAAATGAAAAGAAAGAAAGAAATAATAACAGGAAGTTGTCGTTGCTTTGAAGAGTTGTGACTGCACTACACTGCCACCTATGGGTTCAGCATATTCATTACAACGCTCTGTGGTGAAAAAAACGGGGAAATGTGGACGACATTTTTAAATATCTGAACATGTATGTACGGAGATATTTTTTGCGCAGATATTTGTTTTTCAAACACCAGGCTACGTGTGTACAGGGCTTTTAAAAAAATGTAAAGAGAACCAAGATCAAATAAAATGTTACAAGCTGTTAGTGACTCATTAGGGTTACCATGGTAACCAGACACCTGCTTCTCTCGATCCACGTCAACACTTTTAGTGAGACAGGCAGACAGAAAGGTAGAGAAGAAAATAAATCAGTCACTGTGTGAAAATCAACTTGTGTTGGGAAAAACTCTGAAGTGGAAGCAGCAGAAGCATCAGGTCGTCACAAGTTTTAGACTCAGTGACTTGTAAAGAGAACATGACGAGCTGAAAAGATCCTTCTCCGACTGCTCTGAAGAAAAAGCCCTGAGCTCAGACCAGAGTTCCCTCTGAGCTGCACGCCTGCACAATCGTGCACTGCTCACACAGTCTCTGCACACAAGAAGAGTATGACGTTACAGAAAAGCAGCGGTCCTTTGTGAAATGCATTCAGAGTGGAGGGAGAACCCTCCCGGTCAAAACAGACGTGTGTCACGTGATTTGTCTAGCAGAAACAGAAGTTTACCAAGACTCAACCAATGAAATCACAGGCGAACTTTAGTTCCTGACAAACAGCGTCTTCTGGAGGTTCGGCGCTACGTCCGGAGAAGCCAAGTGTACAAACAACCTTTAGTGCTTTTATAAGCTTTATACTGCATGTTTCATGTCATACTGAGGAATAATAATTGGTGTTGTGGATTTATCACAGAAGATTACGGTCGAACGACATCAAGCAAAGACGGAAAGTACCGGTAAGCTAATCCCACGACTTGTAGCCATTTTTATCATGCTAAGTGTTAGAAACAGTTCTCAGTGGTCATCTGGATGGTCAAAGGAAAAGTTTACAAGACAGTGGTGAGACCAGCTGTGCAGTATGGTCTGGAGACAGAGACATGGACAAAAAGACAGGAGACAGAACTGGAAGTGTCAGAAATGAAGATACTGAGGTTCTCCTTAGGAGTGACAAGGATGGATAAGATCAGGAATGAGATCATCAGAGGTACAGCACATGTTGAACAACTGGGAGATAAAGTTAGAGAGGACACACTGAGATGGTTTGGACATGTCCAGAGGAGGGACAGTGGTTTGGACATGTCCAGAGGAGAGACAGTGGTTTGGACATGTCCAGAGGAGGGACAGTGGTTTGGACATGTCCAGAGGAGGGACAGTGGTTTGGACATGTCCAGAGGAGAGACAGTGGTTTGGACATGTCCAGAGGAGAGACAGTGGTTGGGACATGTCCAGAGGAGAGACAGTGGTTGGGACATGTCCAGAGGAGGGACAGTGGTTTGGACATGTCCAGAGGAGAGACAGTGGTTGGGACATGTCCAGAGGAGAGACAGTGGTTGGGACATGTCCAGAGGAGAGACAGTGGTTGGGACATGTCCAGAGGAGAGACAGTGGTTGGGACATGTCCAGAGGAGAGACAGTGGTTGGGACATGTCCAGAGGAGAGACAGTGGTTGGGACATGTCCAGAGGAGAGACAGTGGTTGGGACATGTCCAGAGGAGAGACAGTGGTTGGGACATGTCCAGAGGAGAGACAGTGGTTGGGACATGTCCAGAGGAGAGACAGTGGTTGGGACATGTCCAGAGGAGAGACAGTGGTTGGGACATGTCCAGAGAAGGGACAGTGGTTGGGACATGTCCAGAGGAGAGACAGTGGTTGGGACATGTCCAGAGGAGAGACAGTGGTTGGGACATGTCCAGAGGAGAGACAGTGGTTGGGACATGTCCAGAGGAGAGACAGTGGTTGGGACATGTCCAGAGGAGGGACAGTGGTTGGACAGTGGTTGGGACATGTCCAGAGGAGAGACAGTGGTTGGGACATGTCCAGAGGAGAGACAGTGGTTGGGACATGTCCAGAGGAGACAGTGGTTTGGACATGTCCAGAGGAGAGACAGTGGTTTGGACATGTCCAGAGGAGAGACAGTGGTTGGGACATGTCCAGAGGAGAGACAGTGGTTGGGACATGTCCAGAGGAGAGACAGTGGTTGGGACATGTCCAGAGGAGAGACAGTGGTTGGGACATGTCCAGAGGAGAGACAGTGGTTGGGACATGTCCAGAGGAGAGACAGTGGTTGGGACATGTCCAGAGGAGAGACAGTGGTTTGGACATGTCCAGAGGAGAGACAGTGGTTGGGACATGTCCAGAGGAGAGACAGTGGTTGGGACATGTCCAGAGGAGAGACAGTGGTTGGGACATGTCCAGAGGAGGGACAGTGGTTGGGACATGTCCAGAGGAGAGACAGTGGTTGGGACATGTCCAGAGGAGAGACAGTGGTTGGGACATGTCCAGAGGAGAGACAGTGGTTGGGACATGT
>JBBPBX010011428.1:0-23289 GCA_038048925.1 Garcialebias charrua | reverse complement strand
TATATATATGTGTAATATGTACTGTATATATACTGTATATATATTTGCTGAAAATTGTTAACATTTGAGGCAGCATGGTGGCACAACTGGTAGAGCTGCTGCTTCACAGCAAGCCGGTCCCTGGTTCAAATCCCGGTCCGAGGGCCTTCCATGAGGTACGCATGAGACGCAATGACATGTAACCAGTGTTTATATTTATGGAGTCTGAGACTTCCTCAACTCACTTGACAGCTGATCTTTTCTGTTCTGGCTTTTGAAGGAGGCAGTCGCTTCAGTCCTTTCCCCCCCTAATGAACAGATCACCCACTCGGATTGGGACTCTGGACGCTGTACTGGTCAACATCTGAGGTCAGAGCTTGGATCAGTGGAAAAAAAGTCCCGAATTGGATCATTTTTGGAACAGAGTCGCCCTTACAGACTCAAGGCTGCAGAAATTACAATGTGAGCCTGAAGTGAAAATATTTGTCATTCTTATCTGACTCCCTTGGAAACAGCCTTGGAAAAGGCTGGATATCTAATTTCTCCTGAGACGTGTTTTACTGAGGACAAACAGCTGCTCCTCTTGTCTTGTCCGCTACCCCCCCCACCCCCACCCCCTGGAGAACTTTTCTATGAGCGTTATCGGAGGCCGGCTGGTTACATCTCAGACTGTTGCTATCTGGAATGTCTCATGGACAGAAATCTCCCTGCCTCAGTCTCAAAATGCAACATGTAACTGTCTTAAATGTGCTTCTGGTATAGTTTTTACTGTCTCATGTGGTGTCTTGGCAGACAAAATGTGATACTTTTTTTTAATACCAACGCTGTGACCCTCATGGTCCTTTCCTTGTTTTTCACACCTTTGACCTTCATCCCGATACGGATGAGAGAGGCCGCGCTGAAGAACATAATGTGATATGATGTCTCATGTGGTCTGAATAGGCAGCAGCTTCACACACTCACCCCCCTTCCGGATGACTGTGCGTACATATTCACGCTGTACTGGTGAAATCTTGTGCAATGTTAATAAAAGTACTCTGACTCTCTGAGTTTATGTCTTTTTTCTGAATTAGTTCCTTTGCAAAGAGAAAATAAACTTAAAGACAAAGATTGTTTACTCATTCCTTTATTTAAAGAGTGGGAATAGATTAATTTCCATAACAATATCACATGAAAAGTTTTTTTTATTTTTATTATTACTTTAATTTCCCTCTTTAACTTGCCTCAATGCTGTGAGCCTTGCTGCTCTTCCTCTTGGTCTCTTGGTCACATAAGACATCTACCTTCCTTCTCTGCATCATGTCAGCCAACTCTTTACTGTTGCCTGTTATTGTCCCCACAATTAGAATTGCTACACTCTTGACTTTCCTCTGCTCCCTTTGTCTTTCACATACCTCAATAACATGTCCTGAAGATTATTCACCTTAAAACAGTTAATTTACAAAAGCTTGTTATGTACCCTAGAGGTAAGACAGTTTTAAAAACATCATTATTTGGTTTAGGTTGGCTGTAGTCTGCTAAACAAACAGCAGCAACCTACTGCAGCACTTTTTTTTAACTCAGCCTAATCAGGCTTGATTAACTCAGCTGAAACACCTGTTGTTTCTCTGCCTTTTAAAAGTCTGAGGCTGAGCATTGAAGAGCACGGAGGTTTTGATGCATGAAACAGGGGGTTGCTGCATGAAATGGAGAAGCTGAGCTTCTCTGGAGTTATCTGTGAAACAGATTGTGGGACCAGGGATGTTCTCCGTCCACCCTGGTCATGTGGTGAGTACTCCTAAGAAGGGAGTTGTGTTGGAGCTCTGTTAGGAGCTCGTGTGACCTCTAGTCAAGCTAAGAGGTGAGGTCTCTGATTTAACTCAGAGAGTGTGTGTGGAGACTTGCTGGGAGCAAGTGTAGAGTTTTGAGATTGCCAGCTGAGGTTGGTGGACGCAAGCAGGGGCTTGTTGGAGCAACTTGTGATCCTGTAAAGGTAAACCAAGTTTGATTAAGGTAGCTGTAAGTGTTGCCTGTGTGTGTATGTGATCAGGTGTGCTCTCCACCACCCTGGCCACTGTGTGTTGAGCTAAGGCTCTTAAATTCTGGTGCTGTCCAAACAGCACATGTAGAGCAAAGGGTGCTCTTGTGACAGCTCTAGTGCTTACTAGAGTTGTGTGAAGCTAGAGTAAGCTAGTGGAGGCTAGTGGAAGCTGTATGAATCAAGTTTAAGCTTGTTTGAAGCTAGTGATGATCCATAGAAGTCAGCTAATGTTTGTTGGAACCAGCTGAAGATACACTTAAAGATAAAACTGAGTGTTGAGTGACAGCCTTGGTGCTGTGTGGTGTACAGACATTGAGGAGAGCTCCACCCTCTTCTTTTGTTTGTGAGTTTGCTCCAAGGGGAGTAGTAGTTGAGATGTTTGAGCTCTTAAAAATGCCTCTGATTATTAATTAGTTATGTGTAGAATGAAGCACCTTAAGTGCTAGTTAAAACTTGGCCTAGACTTAGAGGTGTGGGCCTGTGAGGCTTGTTTGAGTTAACTTTGGAGACACTGAGGGCAGTGTTTGGGCAGCTGTCCAGGAGGAGGACAGCTGAGATTAACAGTGAGGGTCTGTTACCTTTTTCTTTTATTTGTACTTTTGACTGTGTGAGTGCTGGTAGTCCAGTTTCCCCTTTTGTTTGTGTAGAGGGACTTTTGTAAGGTAAAGCGTCACCTGGGGAGACACGACGGCCCCGTACAGGGTTGGGTTTGCCTGGGTGCCGTTTTATTCTTTTTGGCCAGACTCACCGGTCCACCATTTCTTGAACTTTTTATTATTTAGTTTTTCTTTTGGATGCTGAACCAGACAAGGACGCTCCAGTCCTGGTGGGAGAAGCCTGGGGCCTGGAGTACTTTATTTTAGTTTAATGACATTTGTTTTAATTCTTTTTCTGTGTCCAGTGTCCACTTTGTATATTTTGGCCTTTACGGGTCTTAACAAGTTCTTAAGTTTTCCCTAACAATCATGAAAAATAACCTAATTGACAGTTTTAGTGATGTAGAATAGGCACTAAAAGGTGGATTTTATTTTTCATTTCATTCATCTAAAAGTAGACTAAGAAGCTTTTTGTCACCAAAATGCACTAAATATTTTTAGACTAATACATTTTTGGACTACCGGTAATATACGTTTTCATAACTGAGTGTGAAAGGAAAATGAGGCAACAGAAGAAAAGAGTTCCAAAGCTGTCAATAAATAAATAAATAAATAATAAATAAACAAGTAAGACTAAAAATCATATTTGACTTGTCAAAGACACCTAAAAACTAATTTTCAACTCAGAAGTTCCATACTGCTGATATTCCTTCAGAAAGTCCATCTCGGCCTGGACCAGCACTGGAACAACTGCCTGAGAAAACCTCTGAAGAACCAGCTGCATCAGTCCAGACTGCAGAGACAACATCTAAACCCCCATCTGAGGTGGAGGTGATCGCTGAGACACCAGATGAGAACCAGAGGATCACAAACATCTGATTTTACAATTTCTGGATACTCAAAGTGCTACAAACCTGCAGTCTAAACCTGGAAGTAACGTCTATCTCAGTACAGAAACTTTTATTATCTCAGAGATAGTCTTTAATCAAAAACTAATTTATAAAGATGAAAAAGTTCTCTGAGTTGGAATGTCAAAATGATGAACTCGTCATACAGGTGGAAACTCTGAGCAGTGACAAATGTGAATTTGTTTCTTTACTCGATATAAATCGTTTATTTAATCAATATAAAGCTAGAACTTATGCAGAATAAATAAGGCAGAAATTGCAGAAAAGTTACAGGTCAGATAGGAGAACTAAAAAAAAAAAACTGAAATAAATAAATAAAATTAAACTCATTCCCAACTCCAAGGCCAACCTAAAAAACTATGGCGAAATAAAGTTTTCAACAAGAGGTGGAACAACTTTCAAGTCAGCTTACATTTTTAAAGGCTGAAAATGAGAAAGTGCCATTTTTCACTCAAAGATGCAACCAAAGGTCTCATACAGATGTCATGAAGATCAGCACAGACCTGGAAGCATCTCTCACTGCTGAAAGGATCAGAACAGAGCAGACAGAAGTGTCTTCAACCCAGAAAGCAGAAGAAACATCTGCCATAAACAGTGAGGGATGTGTCAGGAAGTTCATCCGGTTAAACTTTGGGCAAAAGATGATCTGCTGTGGCAACCCATGAGAGGGGAACAATAAAAGGACAGATGTGTTTAACATGTTTATAAACTGTGATTTTACATTGTTTAAATGTTTTTCATACAGTTTTTAACTTAATACCTGGAATTTATGAGACTGAGTATTTTGTGATATCCTGCATACCGTACATTTTATAAATTAAACTATTTATTCCTATGGACAATGAAAAAGGCTTACATTTTTCAAATTTCTCGTTTTCTGGACTTCTAACCATTTACTAAATTGAACAGACACTTTCAATTTGACGCAACCTTCATGATGACAGCTGTAACAAAAATGATCTATCTGTGGCTTTAAAGGTTCAAATATTACTGACACTAAAACCATTGAGTCCAGATTAAAACCAATTGTTAAATAAAAGAAATAAACTTTCAGAACTTTTAACTTCAAGGCAAAAGGTTATTTTATTTTTCTGAATGCTCATTGTTACATAATGGTAAATGGACTGTACAGTACTTATATAGGACTTTTCTGTCTTATACTCAAGGCTCTTTACAACACCATCTGTGTCCTCATTTACCCATTCATAGAGCACTCTACTAGATCTGTACAGAGAATAATCAGTGCTTTATCACATTCATACACTGATGGGACACACATCTGAGGCAATGAGGGGTTCAGTGTCTTGCCCAGAGACACTTCGGCATGTGACTGCTGGTGGAATCGAACCCCCAACTGTTGTAATGGAGGATGACTACTCTAACCACTCAGCCACAGCCATCTCTTTCAAAACGTGCAGTCTTTACTTTGCTTATATTGACTTTTTCTACAAGCTCTTGGACACTACACATTTAGCCGCTACGCTCCAAGAAAACTGATGAATAACAATGATCACCTTGTTTGGCATCTTAGGTTCAATCACGTAAAAGCAGGAAAGTGAGGATAACATCTGTGGCCATGAAAGTATAGAACAGAGTTACACAAGGACACCGGTTCCGACAGACACAGCTAATAAACAACATCATGGTCTAGTTAATAGGAACGTGTTGCAGTTTGTTATTCTGAACTTGTTCACAAAAGAAGAGTTTAACTTTTGTTTCTAAATTTCAACTAAACTGACTGAGATGGGTCCATCGGACACTAGTTAATAACAGTGGTAAAAAAAAAATCAGTGTTGGTAACAATTAGAGCTCAAGAAGTTTCATTGATTGATTGATTGATTGTGCATTAAGCCAACAGGCTCCAGGTGTAGCTCCAGGGAGCTCGTAACTTAGCCCAGGATCACTTCAAGCCTCTTGCGTTTCTCACCAAGAGAAGGATCCAGTTTTTACACTGAGGCCCTCGTAAAACGTTAACGTGCACATTCTATAAACAATAGCATTTGTCCGATATTGATTGTGCGAAAGTTATGCATTATAGGGTGACATGGTAATAGTTTCCATGCCAGGTCACTAGCTGTTGCTGTAAAGTGTACGTGCACAGACACTGCAGTCTCGAACATGAAAACAACTACTGTACATCCAAAATGGTGAATACATGAATATCAGAGTCAGAGTCAGAGAGTCTTTATTGTCATTTGCACCGCATGTGGTACATGTGATGAAAACGAGATTATGTACACGGGATCCCAGTTACATCCAACAACAAATGCAAGAGAAAAACAGTAATAACAACTAGAATTAACTAAGAGAAACATCAACTAGTAATACACTAAGCCCTAATGTAATAGAAAAAATCGTGAATATCCATTTGGACCAAGGATGAGTTGGGTTGCTCCAACACTTTGAAAAGGGTGATCAGCACAAACACTCTTCTATCCACAGTTACTACTGTTGTTGACTTGCATGGGGAAATTATTGACTGCAGCACCTGTAATCTGCACGTGTGATTTCACACCACTGTGGTGCATTTTAAAAAAAATCTCCACGCTTAAGACGTGGATTCAAAAAGCTTTGTTTTCAGATAAATCAACTGCTATTGTGTTATACAAAAACAGCCAAAATGCAGTAGAAAAGCTATGGTTTTACTTAAAAATTACACATAAAGAGTGCCTGAGTGTACACTTAGCTCTCGTTTACCTCTCAGGCTTTGTCCGCAAAGAAATGCAGTTTTCCAAAAATACTTTTTTGTTAATGTTTCAAAAATATCCTCTGAAAACACAGCACAGATTGAAGAAATGATCCACATGAAAACAACTAAACTCACCGGAGCGGCTGTTGTAATGATGCCAGGCCAGTAGCTAGAAGCATGAAAACATACCAAAAACAGGAAACATGGTGTGGTGCACAAGCGTAAAGCTTGAACACAGGGTGCAGAGTGTAAGTTAGGAAGAGGACACACTTGTTAATCATTGTGAAAACAGAAGAGCAGAAAAATAAAGTAATGTACAGTATATTGGTGTCGTAGGTTAGATTAGAGGTGGTCTTACAGTTTCATCGTGTTCAAACAATTTTGGTTGTCTACAAGAAAAATTCAAGGTGTGTGTGTGTGTGTGTGGGGGGGGGGGGTAAGTTTTTTTTTTAGTTTTTATTCTGGAACCATTTTTTTTTTATTTACCATTTTGAGATTCACAAAACATGGTTTCCATGGATGCAAGGTTAAAACGATAAAAACCCTTTTGTATATTCACAAAATTTAAAGGAGCAGTAGGGCAGGTGACCTGGGACCAGAAAGTTGCAGGTTCACCTCCCCACCTTGAGCAAGACACCCAATCCCTAATTGTTCCTTAGACACCTACATAGCTGCCCACTGCTCCACCTGGGCTGGGTGCATCTCACATGTGATTGGTTACATGCATAGAATGAATTGTATGGGAACATACAGTGATGACAGCACATAGCACTTTAATTAATTAACTTTAAAACAAGTTCTTGTGTAATTGACCTCTAAGTTTAGTTGTAGCCCACACATTTTTGTGCTTTTTATCAATTTGTAAGTCCTGTGCAAGCAACTGAAAACATGTAAGATGCCCAACTCACATGTGTGATTTTATTATTTTTTTTAAATCAAATATACACAGCTTACAAAGCTCGTCTTCAGTCGGCGGGGTTAGGAACTGTTTCCAGTGGCAAAATTATGATTATAACAATTTATCCCAGATTGCCGTAGCCCTTTAGACATAATTAAATGTTGTTTGGACAACAAGAAAGGCTACAGCAAACTGGTTGGTCCACTTAAGTTGTTTACTTGGTGGGGTAGCTTCAGTTTGCTTTGGACTACTCTGACTGACGAAGCCCTCTGGAGTGAGGGTGAAACGTTTCTACTAAAAAGAAACTGTCCAGATGAACTGAGTGAGAATGAGCGGATTTGATACCTGGACTATTGAGAATGAACTTTCTTGTTGTTTGGACAGTTTTTAAATCAGAAAATGCTCTCTTTTTATTTTTCATTGCCTTTAGTACTTCCTGTCAAACACTCTGGTCTGCACAGAATTTGCAAAACTTCAATTCAATCGTGTTTCTCCATTTCCTCTCGGCTGTCCACTGTGGAGGAAGTCCTGATGTCTACTAAAATGTTTGAGGGACATTTGTTCATCTTGTGTGCAGGTGCCCGTTGAATTTGATTTCCTGCCCTCTGCTGGCCATGCGTTCTACCATGTAATTGAGTTTTCAAATTCCTCTCCTCTTAATTTCCATCAAATGCCCAACTCTGTCTTTGACTGTCAGTTTTGCTCCTGAGCTATCTTCCTCAGCGCCATGGTCCTTCAACTGGACCACTGCAGTAAATGCTGAGCTCATTTGTCATCAAGTGACCCGTTCCGTCGGTCCTTCAGACCTCCATCGCTCATTCAGCTTATCAACTGGTTTTCCAGGGATTTGCTTCCTGTTTTTAATTTTATTTTATCCTTCTCATATTCATCCATTTCCCCTCTGGTTTGTACTTTTTTGTCTAAGCTACTGCTAGTACATTCATTTCTGTCTGTGGGTTTTGTCATGTTGAACATTTGGCTTCTCTAAGTGTTGTTGTGTTGTGCGTTTGGTTCCTTTATCTTAACACTGGCAAAGTGTTTACAGTCAGAAAACCCATAAAAGATCACAGTTTCACCACAGGATCTTAGTTCTTTGTTTCTGTGCATTAGGTTTCTCTACATAGTCAGTCCCTCAGACAAGGCTTAAGGCTAATCTCAGATTAAAATGTTGTTTGAGCTGGTTTAAATCCTTTGCACGGCCATATCTTAAAATAGTCACAGCTTTAGTCTGTTCTGTATTAAACAAAGTCAACTGTAAGAAGGTGGATCAGAGTTACCCTGTGACTAAACTGAAGCTTAAAATAGTTCTTCAAAGAGGCAGGTTTAACTTCTGTTTAGTATTGTTTGTGAAAGGGAGCACAGACAACTTGGCAGCATGGAGTATTGAGAATATCCAAATGAAGACCAACATACACTACGGAGGCCAGCCAGAGGAGCACTTGTAGACAGGAGTCATCCAGTGAACCTCTTAGATGAAAATAATGTCACAAGACCACTTTCATACAGGAAATAATTGCTTTGCTTGAGCCTTTCCTCTCTGAATCAAAGAAGGCCTGTAACCAGTTCTCTCTAAGTTCTCATCACTTTGAGAGACTCTTCAAAGTCAAAAGCCAAAGTCAACTTTATTGTCAGAACTGCAATATGTACAGGACATACACAGGATTGAAATTGCGTTTCTCTCAGTCCCTCGGTGCAACAGTAACCATCTAAACACTAAAACATTTAATAAACATAAGCATAAAATAGTAAAAGTGTAACACTGTCCTGAGTTTTTTCATAGTAGTATAAAAGTATGAAAATTTACACCAACACTGAAACACCAAACACCCCTAAAACACCAAACACCCAATGAACATAAGCATAAAATGAAATAATAAAAGTGTAATACTGTCCTGAGTTTTTGCATAGTAGTATAAAAAGTATAAAAAGTATATCTATAAAATAAACTGAAGGTTCTAGCATTGACATTTGCAAAGAGTGGCACAGCAGCATATGAGTTAATGTACACAGTATATGTATGAGGTAGTTGATGTTGGTATATAGGCAAAGTGGCATATGCAGTAAGGCACATTTGGCATCCTTAGATTTGATTTGATTTGATGTTTATTCATTCATTTTAAAGAACAATACAAGACAGTTTCATCAGATACAAGAATACAAGTAGGATAAAATGAAAGGAGCAGAAAGAAGATGAAATCTTATTATATCTGCCCCTTATTTCACTGTTTGTTCAACCAATGTTAACCTTCAAGCTACATCACAAAATGAATAATTCTACTTAATTTTACTAACTGTAATACACAAACTACATCACAAAATGAATAATTCTACTTAATTTATCTAGCTGTAATACACAAACTACATCACAAAATGAATAATTCTACTTAATTTTCTAACTGTAATACACAAACTACATCATTCTAACTGTAATACACAAACTACATAAGAAAATGAATAATTCAACTTAATTTTTCTAACTGTAATACACAAACCACATCACAAAATGAATAATTCTACTTAATTTTTCTAACTGTAATACACAAATAAAAAAATAAAAATAAATGTCACATTTTTGTCATCTGTGCATGTTTCCCATACTTGACAGACGAAATTGGTCTCTGCATTTAACCCAACCACCACCAGGTGGTGCAGTGAGCAGCCGTGGTCAGCGCCCGGGAAGCTGGGGAAAATAGATACGAACCTGGGTCCTTCGGATCCCAAGTCCGATTCCCTAGCCACTACACAAACTACACCACAAAAAAATCCATCCATCCATCCATCCATTTTCTTCCGCTTATCCGGGGTCGGGTCGCGGGGGTAGCAGCCTAAGTAGGGAGGCCCAGACTTCCCTCTCCCCAGCCACTTGGAGCAGCTCCTCTGGGGGAATCCCAAGGCGTTCCCAGGCCAGCCGAGAAACATAGTCCCTCCAGCGTATCCTGGGTCTTCCTCTGGGTCTCCTCCCGGTGGGACATGCCCGGAACACCTCACCAGGGAGGCGTCCAGGAGGCATCCTAACCAGATGCCCGAGCCACCTCAACTGGCTCCTCTCGATGTGGAGAAGCAGCGGCTCTACTCCGAGTCCCTCCCGGATGACTGAGCTTCTCACCCTATCTCTAAGGGAGAGTCCAGCCACCCTGCGGAGAAAACTCATTTCAGCCGCTTGTATCCGAGATCTTGTTCTTTCGGTCATAACCCAAAGCTCATGACCATAGATGAGGGTGGGAACGTAGATCGATCGGTAAATTGAGAGCTTTGCCTTTTGACTCAGCTCTCTCTTCACCACGACAGACCGGTACAGCGCCCGCTTCACTGCGGACGCTGCACCTATCCGCCTATCGATCTCACGCTCCAGTTTTCCCTCATTCGTGAACAAGATCCCGAGATACTTAAACTCCTCCACTTGGGGCAGGACCTCCTCCCCGACCCGGAGAGGGCACGCTACCCTTTTCCGGCTCAAGACCATGGCCTCGGATTTGGCCATGGACTCGGACCACAAAAAAATAACTCTACTTAATTTTTCTAACTGTAATACACAACACACTAAGCTACATCATCAGTCAACATAAGTGTAATATACAAACACACTAAGTTACATCATATATAGTTTTTGAGCAAGTCCTTTTTGACCTTTTTCTTAAATGTATACATTGATTTTGCATTTTTAACATCACTCTCCAGAGCATTCCACAATCGAACTCCCTGAATTGAGGTAGACCGTCCCTTTAAGCTGGTTCTGAATTGTGGTTTGATGAATATCTCTGTCCCTTTGAGATTGTAATCACTTTGTCTTTTTATAAAATTTCTTTGGATATTTAAAGGTAATGTGTTATTATGAGCCCTATACATAACTGATAAAATACTATATTCAACCAATTCCTGGAATTTCAATACATTTAGCTGAAGAAACAAGGTGTTTGATGGGCAGCACGGTGGCACAACTGGTAGAGCTGCTGCCTCTCAGTGAGCAGATCGGCGGGTCAAATCCCGGCCCGGGGGCCTTTCTGGGTGGAGTTTGCCTGTTCTCTCCGTGCATGCGTGGGTTTTCTTCGGGTGCTCCGGTTTCCTCCCACAGTCCAAAAACATGCATGTTAGGCTGATTGGTAACTCTAAATTGACCCTGGGTGTGAGTGAAACAGGTCCCTCTTGTAAATTAGTCCCCGTGGCTCAACGAGGCTAGCCTGTATAAATAATGGTTGAATGAATGAATGGGTGACTGAAATTTTTTCTGGTGATTACTCTTACAGCTCTCTTTTGTAAAATAAAAACAGGCTTTGTAATTGTTTTGCACGCTTTTCCCCAAACCTCAATACAATAGATTAAATGTGGAACAATGATTGTGTTATACAACATATACAGAGCTTTATCAATTAAAAAATCCCTGACTTTATACAGTACTGCAATTGATCTAGCTATTTTTGTTTTAATGGAATTTACATGATGTTTCCATGTCAGTTTGTCATCAATGATAACACCCAGAAACTTCACTTCACTCACTTTACAGATCACAACATCTTCAATTTCAAATGGATCGTCAACAATTCTCTTTTTGTTACTGAATATCATGTAATTAGTTTTATCTAAATTCAAAGATAATTTGTTTATTTTGAACCAAGTTTGTATTTTTATAAATTCTGTTTTCATCATATCCAAAATCTGTTTTATGTCTTTACCCGAACAGAAAAATGTGGTGTCATCGGCAAAAAGAACACATTTAAGAAGTCCTGACACATTTACCAAGTCATTCACATATAAAATAAATAACTTTGGTCCAAGCACAGAGCCCTGAGGAACTCCACAAGTGATATCACGGAGGTCAGATCTAACATCATTTATTTGCACAAACTGTTTCCTATCTTTCAAATAGCTAGATACCCACTGTAATGCTGGTCCTCTAATACCATATTTATTTAGTTTTTCAAGGAGAATGGTGTGGTCAATGGTATCAAATGCTTTTTTTAGATCAACAAAAACACTAACACAGTACTGTTTATGATCGACAGCATTAGTTATTTGTTCCATTAAATCCATGAGAGCCATAGAGTTTTTTTCTCTAAACCCATACTGACTGCTACTTAAAATATTTTGTTTATCAATAAATTGATCCAATCTGGTCACAAATAGTTTTTCTAGAATTTTTGAGAACTGTGGTAATAAGGATATTGGCCTATAATTATTGAATACACATTTATCACCATTTTTAAAAAGAGGAATTACCTTTGCTACTTTCATGTTATCTGGAAATATTCCTGTTGAAAAAGATAAATTGCATATATATGTAAACGGTTCAATAACATAACTCATTATTTCTTTTACGAACATCATATCCATGTCCACCCAGTCTTTTGATCTCTTGTCCGAGAGATTTTTTACCATTTTCATAATTTCCTCTTTGTTAGTTCCATTAAGAAAAATACTGTTTGTGCAGCTTTTAATTGAATGACACACATTATTATCTATTTTTGGTATTTTAGCTGCAAGGCTTGATCCAATATTTACAAAATATTGATTAAATTCATTTACGATATCATTCTCATCATGTATTTCTTTGTCATCTTTCACAAAATATTTTGCAATGTTCGTTTTCGCTTTATGACTTTTTAGAACATCATTTATAACATCTCCTCTTTTAACAACTCAAACATTTGTTTCAAATCATAACCAAAACAAAAGAAGGTGGTATCATCAGCAAAAAGAACACACCTTAGAATACCAGACACTTTTACCAAATCATTTATATACAAAATAAAAAGTTTAGGTCCCAGTATAGAACCCTGAGGGACTCCACATTTGATTCTGTTGAGTTTTGGTCTGGTATTGTCTATCTGTACAAATTGACTTCTGTCCTCCAAATAGCTAGATACCCATTTCAAGGTCAATCCTCGAATACCATTTTTTTTTTTTACTTCTCGAGGAGAATAGTGTGATCAACTCTATCAAAAGATTTCTTTAGATCAACAAATAAACCCACACAGTGTTGCTTTTGATCAACAGCAGTGGAAATTTGTTCCGTCAATTCCATAAGAGCCATAGAAGTAGATTTTTTAGATCTAAAACCATATTGGCTGTTAGTTAAAATGTTATAGTCATCAAGAAATTTATCTAATCTAATCACAAATAATTTTTCAAGAATTTTAGAAAATTGTGGT
The DNA here is from genome assembly GCA_038048925.1 of Garcialebias charrua. NCBI lineage: Eukaryota > Metazoa > Chordata > Actinopteri > Cyprinodontiformes > Rivulidae > Garcialebias > Garcialebias charrua. The sequence goes on along the minus strand of JBBPBX010011428.1, from coordinate 10,053 downwards.
AATAAGGAAATTGGTCTATAATTATTGGATATAGACCTATCACCATTCTTGAAAATAGGGACAACCTTTGCTACCTTCATATTATTTGGAAAAATACCAGTTGAAAAAGACAAATTACATATGTACGTGAACGGATCAATGACAGAAGACATTATGTCTTTTACAACCAACATGTCCATATCATACCAATCCTTAGATCTTTTATCAGAGAATTTTTTGTGACCATCATTATTTCATCCTTATCAGTTTCATATAGAAACATAGTATTTTTATGATCATTAAGTAAGTAGCTCACGTTTTTATCAACTTTTGGTATCGTTTTTGCCAGGTTTGATCCCACATTTACAAAATAGTCATTAAATTCATTTACAATTTCATTGTTATCATATATTTCGTTACCACTTTTCACAAAACATCGTGATAAACTAGTTCCTTTCTTGTGTTTATTCAGAACATTATTTATAACTCGCCATGTTGATTTTATTTCACCATTTGTTTTGTTTAGTTGTTCACTGTAATATTCCCTCTTTTGTTTCCTTATGATTCCCACCAGTTTGTTTTTGTACTTTTTGTATTTGTTTTCAGCCTCAGGAGTTCTATGCTTCAAAAAACAAGAGTACAAATAATTCTTTTTTTTGCAAGCGTTTCTCAGTCCTTTTGTCATCCATGGATGATCCATAGTACCTTTTTTTACATAATTTTTTTGAGCACAATTTTTCCTATACAACACATTTAAAATGTTCATAAACTCATCATATGCTTTGTTCACATCTTCAACATAGACATCACTCCAATTTTGTTTTGTTAAATCCCTTTTTAGTCTATTTAATGTTTTAATTGATGTATTTATTATTGTTTTCTTCTCTGCAGTTTTATTTGAAATTATAACCTCTTTATTGTAAATTGTAAAAACTGGTAAATGATCACTTATATCAGTCATCAAAATACCACTTAGTATATTTGTATCAGTTATATTTGTAAATACATTATCAATTATTGTAGAACTGTGTGTAGTTATTCGTGTTAGATTTGTTATTGATGGAAATAAATTTATACTATACATTGAATTTATGAATGTACTTATGTTATTTGAATCGGTCTTATTACCCAGATCAATATTGAAGTCACCACACAAAAAACTCCTTTATTTTTGCTCTTTACTAGTGATTCCATAATTTTTTCCGTAAAGAAGTCTATATTGGATCCTGGTGATCGGTAAACACAACTTATTATAATGTTTTTGTCATTCTCATTTATTGTTTCTATTGATATCATTTCCATGATGTTGTCTACAGTCATCGACATTTCACTAATGAATTTACATTTTATTTCATTTTTAATAAATAAAGCAACTCCTCCAACTCTTTTTGTTTTTCTGTTCATATGGTATAATTCATAACCATCGATGTATGCATTGTCAATATTAATGTCATTTAACCATGTTTCTGATAAAGCTATAATTGTAAAAGTTTTGTTCAATTTATTTAGATAATCTGTCAATTTGGATATATTTGCATTGATATTTCTGCAATTTAAATGAATAATAGAAAGATTCCCATTTGTCGTGTTTATATAATTAAATTGTTTTTCATTATAGTATTTACTATCTTTTAAAGCTGGGAATTTTTTTTCGTTGATCACCTCTTCAACACTATAGATTTTTGATTCTGAGTCATCGTACATCATATTAATTCATTGTGTTTCTTTATCAGACCGATTTTGTTATGTATGTTTGTGAGAAACATTTGTTTGTCTTCTCCTATGATCCTCTAATATTGTCCAAGTCCTTCAAGTCTCGTATTAGTGTAGGTTGTGATGTTTCCTTTACTTTGATCCAGATTTTTCCATTTCTCGTCCATGTTGATACAAATTTTTTTTGCTTTTTTTAACAATCGTGCTTCACGTGCAATTACTCCATTTCGCTTTGTTAGATGTTCATTTATGAAAACTCTTGTTCCCTGTAATTTTTTTGTTTGCATGATCACTTTATTTCTGGCTTTTCTGCTGATGAACTCCACCACAACCACCGGTTTGAAATTGTCAGTCTTGCTGGGCAGGGTGTGGCCTATAGAAATGTCCTCATGGTGTATTTCAATGTCCCAGTCCTGCAAGAAATTTACAACCTGATCTTCTAATGACGTCAGTTCCTTTGGTGTTGAGTCCTCAGTTATTCCTTCATTTGTGACAACTTTTGTGTATTTCCGATTTTTTATTTCCAGACCAGTTATCACAAGATTGACCAGTCCAGCATCTTGTTCAAGAAAATCCACTTTTAGTTCAAGTACAACAATTTTTTTGTCTTTATAATTAGATTCCATTTTTAATTGCTTGATCTCCTCAAACAGCTTCATCAAGATTTCTTGTTGTGTTGTCACCTTTGTTTGTTCTGAACTCATGAAGTCAAGGGATCATTTTATCTCATCCAAATCATTCGGGCTTTGATCATGCATATCATTTTTTTTGCTCTTGATTTTCCTACCATTTTCTTAGTTGCTATTTAAAAAAAAATTAATCCAAGTGACGAGGTGGTAGCACTACGCTTCCGTAGAACAATGATAGTATTCTTTTCAAAAAGAAAATGGATTCATCCAGCCCAGCTCCAAACAGGAGGAGAATGTCTGTCCATCCGCAAACCAAGACTCGGCCACGACGTTCACCAACCCCTCGCACGGCAGTCGCCAAACACAGCCTTCGTCCACATATACGATGACGCACAGCACCAGATCCCGCTGCTTCATAGCAGGGAGACAGCCATCCAAAGATTTGGACAGCCGCCAGCAGAGCCGGCCGGCAGCCAACGTCCACCAGAAACGCTGAGAGGAATCAGTTTCTGCTTCTCCACTCTTCCACTAAACCAGCAGAAAAAACTAAAAAAAATCTCAGACAAACCTCAAAAAAAAGGTTTGTGAAAGGACTATTTTCCTTAAATTACAGATTACTCAAATTTGTTTGAATCTGTTTGAAGATTGTTTGTTTGTTCAGTTCATGACGGAGCGCTCCTCTGCACGTCTGCTCCTCTGCTCCAATCAGGAGCTTAGTGGCAAAAGAAAGAAAGAAATCTTCAGTTTACAGGTTCCAAAGCCCTCACCCAGCCCTTCCTACCAGCTGAGGGAAAGAAATCACTTATACTATAAAATAAAGCATATTTACCAAAAGGGCCCATAATTTCTTCCAAACTCAGCCAGCAGAAAAGATAGCCAGATCAGACGGCAGACCCGTACAGAGCCACCAATTGTTGAGACATTCTGGTCCTCATATTAAATAATTGAGAAGAGGAAACCTTCTTCTTTGCCAGCAGGAGGGATTCTTTTAATAAGTTAAGATGGAACAAATACAGCCGACAGTCCATACCAAATCTTCTGTCCAGAATAGCAATGCAGATACATTTATACCTCTATCTGACATCATTACTTACATAAGAAGTCTGATTTCCCGTTAGGGGATGAAATAAAAACAGTTCTCAGAATAGGGCCTGTTTCCTGTCAGTAATGGGAGCTTCGCACGAACATAAACAGTTCTTCCAGTCAGGACATTAGAGTTTGCAGTAACAAATAGTTTGGCATGCAGCTTGCACAATTGAGATTAATGACTATGTTTTTCTACCAGATGTTCTATGACCTCCTGAACTTTGTATGAGTGTTCTGTCCAAGTACTGGACCCTGGACTGACTGTAATGTTTACCAAGTCCTACAAATACATATTATCAAAACCTATAGTCCCACCGGGAAGAGACCCAGAGGAAGACCCAGGACACGTTGGAGGGACTATGTTTCTCGGCTGGCCTGGGAACGCCTTGGGATTCCCCCAGAGAAGCTGCTTCAAGTGGCTGGGGAGAGGGAAGTCTGGGCCTCCCTACTTAGGCTGCTACCCCCGCGACCCGACCCTGGATAAGCGGACGAAAATGGATGGATGGATGGGCTGTCTCCTCTATCGATAATTTTTTTTCCACGAAGCGCTCTGAACCAGGAGAACCGGCATGCCCCCTCGACACGCATGCAGTTGGTTACATTATGGACCCGTCGGGCGAGTGGAAGATGATGTGTCTGACCGTTCTTTCAGTCGAGGACGTGGAAGATCTGTGGATAATTGGATTTATGGTAGCAGGTGCACTGCTTTTTGGCTTAGGCAGAGGATTATGCTACTGGAAACTGAGGAAAACTTCCGCGGCGATCAAGGCACTGGCAAAACTTAATGCTCAGAACGATTCTTTGATCCGAGCTGTGACCTCAATGAACCAGCTGTTGTTCGAGCTGAATCGCACGATGGGAACAGTGGTGGACGACCGCAGACCTGCGGTGCATTTTGGGACTCGTTTATAGCCGAGCAGGCTTCATCAGGCTGGAGACGGGGACCTGTAGCTCAGATTGAATGAAAGCTCACACAATTCGGACGATTTGGACCCAGACGGCACCTGGACTCAAGGCTACAGTCAGAGTACACTGTAGCCTGCCCTGAAAAATAAATAAAGCAACTAATCTAATCGGGACACAAGCAACCTTGAAAAAAGGCTGACTGCAAACCTCTCCTGGAGTCTGAAGCTGTTGGAATAACTGTCGCCCCCCCCCCAGAGGTCTCTGTGTGCACTCAGATGGAGCCGGCTGAGCCCATCTGCAGACTGTGCTTATCTGAACGATTGCTCACAGACTTATCTCCCTGCACCGCCACCAAAATGCAACATGTCTTTTGTCTTATCTGTGCTGAGCTGGTAGAGTTTTTTTGACTTTATCATAGAATGTCCTAAGACAAAATGTGAAAGATTCTTTTTTGAATACCAATGATTATCCCACTGTAACATTCCTTTTTTCCCCCCATATCTGATTGTCTGGCGCAGCTGATTAATTTCTGCTGCAGCTTTCCGTGCATACGTCCCTCTTAAGGATGGTGCACGCGCCAATCGCAATGTTTTGTACCTCGGTACAAATATGCCAATAAAGATATATTCTATTCTATTCTATAATAAGTATATGTAACCCGGTGGTTTTAGTTTATTGGAAGAGTGGCTGTAAATTCCCACTCTGGTTTGGGCCCCTGAACACACCTTGTCCTGTTCCTCCACCTTCAGTGTGGTTTGGCTCATTAGTGTTAACAAGCACCGGGTGTGGATGCCAAACATTCTTCTCCAGGGTGTTGGCTGTTTAGTCTCTGGCCGCATGTGGCTGTAGTGAGTGCTGCTGCAATGTTCATGGAGTTGTGCAAAGCCCTGAAGCACAAGCTAAGGTCAATGTTTTTTTTCAGTAGTCACTTATGGCTGGTTGGGTGCTGTCAATGCTGCTCCACATATTGTTGTGGAGTTCTGTTAAAAGCTATTTGTTTTTGTTTGTTTCTATAGGACATGTGCCAGTGGGTGGCAGATTGGCACTACAACTAATTGAATGTGCTTGTTAATGGGATTGTGACTGATTAAGGTACATGCTTGTATTTTCTAATATTGTTTATCATGTGCAAGCACCTTACTGTCATTCCTGTACAGCAGATTGCTACGGTTGCTATATTGTGCTCCCAACTCTGTGCCTTGTTTTAAACTGTATATGCTCTCATGTTACTGGCATGTAACATCCTTTGGTGTTAAGTGATTTGGAGTTGTGCTAGCCCTTTACAACTGGCATGGTAGAACCACCATAGCATAAATGCATCTAATAAAGGCTGTTTTAATATAGAAAGGAATTAATAAAATATATATTGTATACAACACTTCTGTTTTTGTCATTTGAAGCCAGGCGTACCTGCGTATTTGTAATAGGGAAGCCCTAGACTATTTACAGTCTACCAGTTGGCTTTAGAGTCACATCCTCTGAGTCACAATCCGGGCCTTCATAGCCCGTGTTACATTTACTGGCGTTGTTGGTAGGGTCTGGCTGATAAGGCAGTTTGTGTGTGTATATACAGTATATATATTTTATTTAATTATCTCTATTCTAAAGAGCATTTAGAAGTTGGGAGCATAGTAGGCTAACAGTAGGCACATCGTGGGACCTAGCTGGATACCCCCGACAGTGAAGAAGGACCTACCTCCCCGTTCCTATGGCAGAGGAACTTGAAGAACTCCGGGCTCGAGTCCAGCAGTTGGAGGCCGATAGGAGTCGTCTGCAACAGGAACGGGACGTTGCACTGGCAAATTCAACTCAACATGATGCACCAGCTGGTCCCAGTACACGTACAGCTCTGGGGAGCATGGGGACAACTGACCGCATCATCTACCTGCCAAGGGAGCGAAAGTGTCCAACCTTCAGGGGGACTCATGGTATTGGGGTTGAGGAGTGGGTAGAAGAAGTTTGTACCAGCATGCAAGTTCGGCATGTTGAACCCACAGATCAGGCTGCTTTCATTTTTGACCATCTCGAAGGTGTAGCTCGGGATGAGATTAAATATAGACCATTAGCTGAACGTGAGAATCCAGAAACTGTTTTCACCATTTTGAGAGAACTGTATGGTTGTCAACAGTCGTATGTCTCACTACAAGAGGACTTCTTTTCACGGAGACAGTTAGATGGTGAAACTTTGCAGGAATTTTCCCATTCCTTGTTTTGTTTAATGAACAGGGTTAAAGCTAATTCTCCTCATGCCATGACTAATGCAGACATTTTACTTCGTGATCAATTTATTCAAAATGTTAGCAATTCTGATCTGCGTAGGGAATTAAAGCGTTACGTTCGTGACAATCCAAGGTGTACATTGCTGGAAGTTAGGGCTGAGGCCATTACATGGGAGCGTGAGGGTGGGGTGGACAACAATAGTGTTGTGTCGTCCTCTTGTGCTGTACAACGGGCTAGTGCACCCACTCTCCAAATTGAGCCCCCCTCTAATTCTACTTCCTCACAAATTGCCACTCTGACAAAATTGGTACAAAAGCAACAGGACCAGTTGGATCAGATCACTCAATCCCTTGCAGCTATGCAGCAGCACCCTGTGGCCAGTTCTTCTGGTCTTAGTAGTGTGATTTGTCACAGGTGTCAACAACCAGGTCACATTGCTCGGTACTGTAACGCCCGTTCCCAGTTCAGGTCCCCTCGGGTCCAAGCCACCACTAGCCCTCAGTTGTCGGAAAACTAACTCCCCCTAGTGTAAGGAGCCAGACATTAGGAGGGGGTGGTTCAGGCTCAGTGGGTCCCCATGTAGATGAGGTGAAGGAGTGTTTAATGGCGCCTTGTCCCCAAGTCACTGTGAAATTATCTGGAGTTCCGGTCCAATGTGTCCTTGACACAGGTTCTATGGTTTCTACCATTTCAGAGAGCTTTTTCAGGAAATATTTTCCAGACAAGTTAAAGTCCTGTCATTGGTTAGAGCTGAGAGCTGCCAACGGTTTAAGCATTCCGTACTTGGGTTATCTTGAGCCCGACATAGAGGTGTGTGGTGTGGTAATTCCTAGAAGAGGGATCTTGGTTGTTAGAGACCCTCCAGGTCGGGTTGGTTTACCTCATATACCGGGCATAATTGGGATGAATGTCATAAAGGCCTACTATTTTCAGTTGTTTGACCAGTATGGCCCAGAGTTGTTTGAACGCCCTACAGTTTTGGGGGCTTTCAGTTCCTGGCTTCCTGCCTTCCAGTTATATCAGCAGACCAACTTGCAGAAAGGCCCTATTCAGACTAGTGTCGCAAAGCTGCGTGGTAAAAGACCTGTGGTAGTTCCTGCTGGCACTACTAAACTTGTACCTGCTACTTGTTCTGCTATGTTGGCCTTGGCAGGGGCTGTTTTGATTGAACCCTTAAATGCAAAGTTTGGCTTACCTGAGGGTTTGTTAGTGTCTCCTTCTCTCTTGCATGTTGTTCGGGGTACTGTTTATGTTCCTGTGGTGAATGTAGGGGTGTGTACGGTTACACTGAAACCCCGCTGTTCTCTTGGAGTGTTGTCTCCTATAGATGTGGTGAGCCTACCATCAGAGTTGCAGGAAGTCCCTTGTGTACAGGAGCAAATTATTGCTGCAGTCAGGTCCCATACTGCCGAGACTGGCTCAGTTAGAGAGAAGATAACCTCCCTTGATCTCTCTATGCTAGATGGAATAGAGCAGCACAAAGTGAGAGCCTTATTGCTAAAGTATGAATCTGTGTTTTCTGCTTTTGATGGTGACCTTGGTTTTACCAATTTAATTGAGCATAGCATCCCTTTGTCAGATGATGTTCCCATACGACAGCGGTATCGGCGCATCCCTCCATCTGAATATGAGGCAGTTAAGTCTCACATTAACCAGCTGCTGGCAACCCGGGTAATTCGAGAGAGCAGTAGCCCTTATGCGTCCCCAATTGTCCTAGTCAGAAAGAAGGACGGTAGTCTTCGCCTTTGTGTAGACTACAGACAACTTAATAAAAAGACCAGGAAGGATGCTTTTCCACTGCCTCGAATAGAAGAGACACTAGACTCCCTCTCGGGCGCCCGCTGGTTTACGACAATGGACCTTGCTTCTGGATATAACCAGGTTCCAGTTGCAGAGATCGATAAGCCAAAAACAGCTTTCTGCACCCCGTTTGGCCTGTTCGAGTTCAACCGTATGCCATTTGGACTATGCAATGCACCAGGGACTTTCCAGCGTTTGATGGAGAGGATATTTGGGGCCCAGCATGGTCAGTCACTTTTGTTATATCTGGATGATATTGTTGTGTTCTCTTCCAGTGTTGATGATCACTTGACACGGCTGGAAAGGGTTCTAAGTCGCCTAAAACAAGAGGGATTGAAAGTCAAGTTAGAAAAGTGTGACTTCTTCAAAAAGCAGGTGAAATATCTGGGACATCTCATCTCTGAGGAGGGCGTGGCCACGGACCCAGGAAAGGTTGCGGCAGTGTTAAACTGGCCTCACCCCACCAACATCTCAGAGTTGCGGTCGTTCCTGGGGTTTGCCAATTATTACAGGAGGTTCGTAGAAGATTTTTCTAAACTAGCTGGCCCCCTTCATCGTCTTGTTGCAGAACTTGCTGGGTCGAAGGTGTGCAGAGGACGAAGGCAACTGTTGGAAGACGTTTGGTCGGAGGACTGTGAAAGGAGCTTCCAGGAGCTCAAGGCCAAGCTTGTAAGTGCCCCCACACTTGCTTTTGCTGATTTCTCTCTGCCTTTCATTTTAGAGGTCGACGCCAGCCACAGTGGGCTAGGAGCCGTATTGTCTCAAGAGCAAGGTGGCAAAGTGAAACCAGTTGCATATGCCAGCCGCAGCTTACATGCTGCTGAGAAACATTATAGCTCCATGAAGCTCGAAATGTTAGCCATGAAGTGGGCCATGACTGAGAAGTTCAAAGAGTACCTGTGGGGCCACCGATGTATAGTATGGACAGACAATAACCCCTTGAGTTATTTGGACACAGCCAAACTGGGCGCCACGGAGCATCGGTGGATCGCTGAACTCTCAGCATTTGAGTATACAGTCCGATATCGCCCAGGCCGTGTGAACAAGAATGCGGATGCCCTCTCAAGGCAACAGACTAGTGGGGACAGAACGCAATTGGAGTACCTCCTCCCAGGAACAGTCATTCCAGAGGCAATTGGTGAGCGGTTTGTGGGGATGCAGGAAGACCCTGTCCAGTTGGTCATAACAGCTCTGCCATCTCGCAGCGGGGAAGATCTGGGGGTACTCCAAAGGGCTGACCCTGCCATCTCAGCGTTTCTGGAGTTTTGGCAGCAGCAGAGAGCGCCAAGCTGTGCTGAGAAGGAGCGTCTGGGTCCAGAGGCCCGGGGACTTGTAAAACAGTGGGGTCGAATTGTCCAGAAGGAGGACCTCCTGTATCGGCGCAGCTGGAGACCAGATGGTGGAGAAGAGGTTCTCCAGTTACTTCTCCCAGAGAGCTTAAGATCAGAGGTGTTACAGGAGCTTCATCAACATCATGGCCACCAAGGGATAGAGAGGACAACTGATGTCGTGAAGCAGAGGTGTTTCTGGCCAGGGATGGACAAAGATGTAAAGGACTGGTGCCAGCAGTGTGAGAGGTGTACCCTTGCTAAAAACACCCAACCAAGAGCTCGTGCTCCTATGGGTCACCTCCTTGCTTCAAGACCAAATCAGCTGCTGGCCATTGATTTTACACTGTTGGAAACCGCCCGTGATGGAAGGGAGCTCGTGATGGTGATGA
>JBBPBX010011427.1:34577-55940 GCA_038048925.1 Garcialebias charrua | reverse complement strand
ATATATATATGTATATATATATATATATATATATATATATATATATATATATATATATATATATATATATATATATATATATATATATATATATATTAGGGGTGTAACGGTACGCTAAAATCACATTTCGGTTCGGTTCAATTACAAGGAGGGCTCGGTTCGGTTTATTTTCGGTTTATTTTCGGTACAAAAAAAAAAGACAAAATAAAGACTTACAAAATGTTTATTTTGAAAATATGCCAAAAATATGTTTGTATTGTATTGTAGTAATAAATAAAAGTGACCCATTTGGATGATATTTTAAATAAACAGCACTCTACAATAAATAAATTATATTAAAAATAATAAAAATCTTAATGAATACAATAACAGTCAGAACCAGAACAATAAGCAGCAACAGACTGTTTACAATCTTAACTAATAAAGTTTTTGTCCAGTAGCACCAGTGTGGCTGTATTTGTCCTCATTACTCACAACCTCTTCTTGGTGGGACTGGTCCTGGAACAGTTCCAGAGTTCAATTCAGTCATCACACACTTCTTAGCTGCAGCAGGTGATCTCTGGTGGATTTCCCTGAAGTGGAAGGAGAGCAGCTACCTCTGTAACTGGAAATACTGGAAATAAAACACAGAGGTAAAAAAATAAGTTAATAAGATTATAATTTTAAATAATAATAAATTATAAATAATAATTATAATAAAATAACAATACCTCTTGAACGGTTGAATATCTCACTCATCATCAGGGCAGGGTTTAAATCAGCTCCAGGACTTGTTGACCATCAGTTTTAGTTTTTTCATAAAGAGCTGAACTTTTTGACTTAAGTGTTGACGTGATGGATGTCTCATAGCAAGGATCAACTGTGCATTAAAAACTTTCAGACTTAGATTCAGAGCTTTAAAAACTCATACAGTTTGTGTTATTGATCTGGACCCATCTAAATTACCTGATGAAGTTGTTTAAATGCAGCTGTGTTGTTAGCGCACTTTGTAGAAGTTGTTTAAATGCAGCTGTGTGGTTAGCGTACTTTGTAACAGCTCGTTCACGTTCTGATGACGTAGTTTCCAGCGCGTTCACGTTAGACGTGTTGCTGCTGCAGATCCAGTCTTCATGAAAAAACGTCCACACACACAGCTTTGTGCGCTCGTCTTTTAACAAGAAAACCATAACGTTAACAAACAGGAAACCGCAGCGAGAAGCTAACGGCTAATGCTGCGCGTGCTGCGAGATAATAGCTCCGTGCTGAAACGCGCCCAGGAAATTTTGTTCCGCGGCGCACATATTAACATTCAATGAGTGAAAAAATAACCGTTTCGGTACAGCACGTTCGGTTCGGTCCACCTCCGTACCTTTTCGGTTCGGTACACCAACTACAACCGTTACATGCCTAATATATATATATATATATATATATATATATATATATATATAGTATAATGATATGTATATATTTTTTTATATATACCTTTTTTGGGATTTGTTGATGCCATGAAATTGTGAAACAACATATTTTTCCCTTAAAATGATACATTCTCTCAGTTTAAACTTTTGATCTGTGATTTATGTTTTATTTGAATAAAATATTAGATGTTGGCACCTCCACATCATTGCATTTAGTTTTTATTCACAATTTGTTTAGTGTCCCAACTTTTTTGGAATCCGGTTTGTACGACTGTTGTTAATAAATATGCTCATGTGACAGTTGGGACAAAGCTTTGACTCAGAAATACCGGTATATTTTTATTACATTATGGAAAGAAAAAATATTGAAATAAATATTGTATATCTAAAAAAGTTGTTTGGTCCTCTGGACATAAAAAAATTAAAAAATTAAAATAAAAACGTTTCGTCTTTCATTTGACAGTCGTCTTCAGTCTTATAAATAGCACCTTCTCATAGTGGATCAACCAGTTAGCTGCAGACAGCCAGGCTGTCAGCAGCAAACTGGTTTCCATTTTCTTTTTTAGTTTGTTTTGCTGTATTTTTTATTCATTATTATAAAAAAAAAAAAAAAAAATTATGTCCAGAGGACTAGACTTAACTTTTTTAGATTTTTCTACCTGGATTATTGAGCATGCATCATGATATATTGTATATCACCATATTTTCTTAAAATATTGCAATATTAAATTTGGTTCATATCGCTCAGACCTAATACGATGTATTAAACAGCAGCACAAACATAAGTCTGTTGTGAGCAGAAGGGTATGAATACAGCAGCTTAAGGTAAGAAATCAGCAGCATGGATAATCAGTAGGGGTGCACCACCAATTTATTTATCGGCCCTGATTTCCTTAATTTTGAGAAATCGAAAATCGGACGATACTTGCACGAGAAACTGATTTTACTGATTTCTTTTTAGTTTTAACAACAATTGTCTGAACTTCATTTATATTTCAAAGTAGGGATGTGCCGATCAGGTTTTTTGAAACCGATACCGATACCGATCACCTATGTGTGACGATCACCGATACCGATCAAAAAACCGATTGCCTATATGTGAGCCGATCACATAAACCGATCACCGATCAAATGGCTTACCTGTAATTTATGAGTGCTGCTTCTGGCTACAAGATCTGAATCTTGTAGCCAGAAGCAGCACTCATGTTATTTTCAGAACCATAAAATCACCATAATTCAGACAAAAACATATTTTTACTAATTTATTTCAGAGAACAAAGTAAATAAAAGTAATTATCAACTGCATTATCAAAGAAAAATGTTTACCTTACTAACTTTCAATAAAAAAAAAAGTTTTTTTATTGTTTTTTAAAAAAACACATCTATTACTTCATATAAAAAACTAAAATACCCCATTTGCTACTTAAAGCTGCACTGTTGGCTGTTTTTACAAATGGCTTTATAAATACGTTAAGTATCATTATTATTATTTTTAAATAATTTCGTGCTTTTTTGAACAACTTCCTGCGGGAACCAGGTGGCGGTAATGCGCTTAATATGAGTTCGCCAACCGCCATTCAACTCTATAGAAGAAGAAGAAGAACCAGGAAATACCGCCTCCGCCATTTTACATTCATTAGTTCGGCAGTCGGCTTTTGGAGGACTGTTTCTCCCATAAGAGGATGCCTCATACGGATAAATTAACTGGAAACACTCCTCTGAACTCTGTGAATGTCTCAGGACTGGAGCAGCAGCTGCGATCACACCGCCGAGCGTTCCTACAGCGCCGCGCGAGACCAGCAGCTCATGGTATGAGCTAAGGCTAACATGCTAAACCGGACCTGCAGCAGACAGCCGGCTTTGTGCGATCAGAGGTTCCTGGAGCTCGCCTCGATGTCGGACTGGAAGCAGAAGATATCGGGGGACACCCAGCTAACTTGGAATAACAAAGCCGACAGCCTTTTTGAAGCCGCAGCTAAACTGGACTGCCCGTAACTGCGCAGCGGACTCGGTGGGGCTGCTCGGTGGAGCTACATGCTAACAGGTGTTGATGTTATGGGGGCGCTGGCAGACGGCTTTTGGTAAGTTATTAAAACGTATTAAAACATTTTAATGACGAATTAGGTTTGTTGTGTTGAAGGACTTCGTTGAACTTCCTCCACGAGGTACTTTTTCGTCGCACGTTTTGCAGTTAGCAAACTTCGCATCACAGGCTCTGTGATCGGTAATTGAAGGCAAAAGCCGATCACATCCGCTTTAATGATTATCGGTGACGATTGATCGGTTTCCGATCGATCGGCACATCCCTATTTCAAAGCACTACCTCATGGCCAGTTAAAACAAGTTTGTATTGTTTCGGAAATTGTTCAAGAGTATGTTTTTCAATAAAATAAGATAGGAAATTTGAAGAGGAAATTTGAAGGTGCATTTTGACCTTATAACACCTGACGATGTCGCTTATAAACAAAATAGGTATTGGACAAAATAAGAATCGGCAGGTCAAACTTTTTTTAAATTGGTGATCGGCCAGAGAACTGCAATCAGTGCACCTCCAGCAGCACAGATAATGTGTTAAATGTAAATTAAAGTCGCATCACAGTGATTATCCTGGTTAGAGATTCATAAGTCTAACAGCCTCAGGGTAGAAGCTGTTCCTCAGTCTAGTGGTTCTACTCTTAATGCTCCAAAACCTACTGCCTGAGAAGAGCGGGGCAAAAAGTGTGTGTGCTGGGTGAGTGGGGTCCTTCATGATAGAGGTGGTCCTCTTCCTGCGTCTGGAGGTGTAGATGTCTGTGATGGTGGGGAGGCTGACTCCTGACTGACTCATTTAAAATACATGGAGGTGGGAGGCAGCTGGAGAACCATTTATGGTCTGGTCTACTGAGATTCAGGGATGTTTTCAACAAAAAAAAAGGTTGTATACATATTTTATGAGTTAGAATTATTTTCATATCAAGTCTGTTAAAACAATACTGCTACACAAAACAAGCCATGCTAGGAAAACCTACTCAAAGAGGATGTCAACAAAAGTTAGAATAGAATCTGAATAAATTAAACTAAATAAACCAACCAATAAAATTAACTGAATAATATTTTTGTATTGTCCCTTTGTTTCCCTGTAAAATGTCTTCAGTCCTCATCACATATCTGCTCTTAAACTGAGATGGTATCAAGAGATACAGAACTTGCTCACAAACTTTTTTCTTCTAAATATGTTAAATTATTGTTGTTGTCCAATTTGCTGATCCCTTCAAGGTTAAGGTTAGGATGTCAATCCCGACTCGACCCAAGTTCAAACCCACGGCTTTAGGATTACATGGGCGCAGCACTTTTTCTGATCAGGAAAAATGCTTTGAAATTTAGTCCATGCAATTGGACTAAACAGTTAAATGAGCTATGTAGAGGAATTTTATTAGTAAAAAAGTGATTCCTGTTTTTTTTAATCTATGTTAGATTAAATCTATGAACAGTTCTTTAAAAAATGTAAAGTATTTCCTTCAGTATTAGATAAAGAGATTCATAGTTGGTTATTCTGCCAAAATATGCAAGTAAGCCAGCAATCCAACTGGCCAAAATAACAAAAAACAAAACATATTTTGCTAAACACATCTGCGTTTTAGGACAACAGAAAATGTACAGTATACCGTACTCATTGTCCAAAATAGAGTCCACTTTCAAGCTTTTGGGCGCAAGAACAAGAACCATAGAAAAGTTTAACAGCTACTCGTTTCCTCTAAACGTGATCTATGCTCAAAGTTCAGATCCTGAGGAGGGAAAGGGAGGAACGACTAGGAAAACATAAAAAGTCATAAGGGAGTATCTGAGCATGTCCTCCAAAAGGGGTATTTTGCTTAACTTGTGCTTCATAGCAGGAATTTCACATTACTGAGCTTTGGTTTGGTAAGACGAGGTCAAAAAACCTTGTAATACCAAGTTGTTTCAACACAAGTAGTTTGGAGATTGGGTGCTTTTGGCAGTACAAAACATTCAGAAAGCTTTAGGCTGGACTCACAAAACAACACAAACCACTGTCCACAGCTGCTCCAGCAACATTACCATGTGGGCTGTCTATGCAAAAAAAAGTGAATTAAAATGTTTACAATAAATGTACTTAGCTGTGGCTGAGTGGTTAGAGCAGTTGTCCTCCAATGCGAGAGTTGGGGGTTCAATTCCACCAGCAGTCACATGCTGAAGTGTCCCTGGGCAAGACACTGAACCCCTCATTGCCTCTGATGTGTGTCCCATTGGCATATGAATGTAATAAAGCTCTGATTAGTCTTTGTATAGATATGGTAGAGTGCTGTATGAATGGGAAACAGGGGCACAGATTGTGTTGTAACGAGCTTTGAGTGCAGTGAGGAAATAAAAAGTATTTGAACACCCTGCAACTTTGCAAGTTCTCCCACTTAGAAATCATGGAGGGGTCTGAAATTTTCATCTTAGGTGCATGCATAGGTGTCGCAACCATTATATATGAAGGGGACATGTCCCCCGCACATAAAAAAAAAAAAGAACCCCCCCCCCTCCCCCCAATTTACTATGAAACATTAGTTCAGTTGAAAAAAGCTAAGTCTGGTCCTCTGGACATTCAAAAAACAAAACAAAACAAAGCAAAAAAAAAAAAAACTGTAGAAACGTTTCGTCTTTCGTCCGAAAGACTTCCTCAGTCTGAGTTGCTGTGTTCAGCTCAGTCTTATAAATAGCACCCTCCCACAGTGTTGGACACCTGGGTTAAAATTAAATCTCAGGAAGTCCAACATTTCACTGATCACATCAACTCTGTGGATAAATATATCAAGTTCACACGAGAAGATGTAAAAAATGGCAGGTTGGCTTTCTTGGACTGTGAGGTCTCAGTTTCTGATAGAGGAAATTTGCAAACTGAGGTGTACCGCAAACCCACCCACACAGACCAGTATTTACAGTTTGACTCCCATCACCCTCTGGAGCACAAGTTAGGAGTCATCAGGACTCTGTATCACAGAGCAGACAGCGTCCCCACTAACTCAGCAGCCAGACAGAAGGAGAAATCACACACAAAACAGGCTCTAGAGAAATGTGGATATCCTAACTGGGCCTTCCTGAAAGCAGAGAAGAAACCCAAACAGGACTCCAGCCAGCCATCAGGTGAAAAGAAGGAACCCAGACCAGTGGTCATTCCGTATGTTGCAGGAGTTTCAGAGACATTGAGACGTTTATTTTCTAAACACAACGTCCCAGTGGCTTTTAAACCCCAAAATACATTACGGCAAAGACTGGTTCATCCCAAAGATCCAGTCCCCCGGCACAAACAGAGTAATATTGTGTATGCTGTTCAGTGTCAGGAGGGCTGTGATCAGTCTTATATCGGGGAAACTAAACAGCCACTGGCCAAAAGGATGGCCCAGCACAGAAGATCAACATCATCAGGTCAGGACTCTGCGGTCTACACTCATCTCCAGGCCAGCGGTCACTCTTTCAGGGATGAAGATGTTCACATCCTTGATAGAGAGGAACAATGGTTTGAGAGAGGAGTAAAGGAGGCCATCTTTGTGAAAAGAAACCGTCCATCATTAAACAGAGGTGGAGGCCTCCGGGTTCAACTGTCCCCCACTTACAATGCTGTTATTGCTAGTATCACTCAGCCCTCTGTGAATAGCAAACAACCATCAGGGTGTTAACGATCCATCGTCAGGCTGATGGTCCTCCTTGATCATGTGAGCAGCTGGTTTCGGCTGTCATCAGCCAACTGGTTGATCCACTGTGGGAGGGTGCTATTTATAAGACTGAGCTGAACTCAGCTTCTCAGACTGAGGAAGTCTTTCGGACGAAAGACGAAACGTTTCTACAGTTTTTTTTTTTTGCTTTGTTTTGTTTTGTTTTTTGAATGTCCAGAGGACCAGACTTAGCTTTTTTGGATTTTTCTACCTGGATTATTGAGCATGCATCAGGGTATTAGTTCAGTCGGTGCAGTTTCTCTTTCTTTGTGAACAAATCCATTCCACTTGATAAATAGAATACTCAAAACACTGAAACTCCACTCCAGGTTTTCCTGGTTACCTCCAACTCTAAACACAGCAGCAGCGTTTCTGTGCGTCTCCTCCTGCCTCTGCAGAAAACGTGCACAGGTGGAGGAGGTGGAGACACCTCTGTGTTGATCGCTTGTCAGTTTAGCAAGTTTAGTGCGGGCAATTGTTGCCCATGGGGTTGATCATAAACATATACTGTATGGTTAGGAGGATGTTTGAGAGAAGTGCAGCGCTACTTCTGCAGCATCTTAGCTTAGCAGTACCTGTGACGCTGTAGGACGCTGCAGGTGTAAGAGACGCTGTGTTAAGGTGCATTAAAGTTGAAATGTCTTTACAATCCCACACCTTATTGTCCTCAAGCTTCGTGAGAAACATCCTTTAGATGAGTAGTGTTGAACACAAGTAAAACAGTCCAGTGGTGATGTTTTTTATTTCTTTATAAACACAAATAGTGCCGACCTGACGCTCTGTATTGATGATTGATGTTGTTTAATGTTCATTCACTGTAGCACTTTGAGATCCGTTGTGTATGTAAAGTCAGTGACATGCGGTCAGGGGAGGCAAGTGAGGCCGTGCCTCACCTGTCATCATGAAAAAAAAAAAAAAAAAACTGAAAAATAAAAAGTAATTACTGTATTTATCCTTTGATTTGTACTATAAACTTATTTTACTTAAAACTAAACCAGTTTCGTTATTTTTTATTCAAAATCACAGATTTTTCTTATTTATTGTTCAAATACTGAAAAAAGACATGCGCAGAGGCACCAGGCAGCTGCGCCTCACCAGGGGTTGCGCAATCACTCGACTGACTGTGCTGCATCTATGCAGTGAGCCCATATTCCTGCCCCTTTTATGTCGCTATTAAAATGTCCAAATACTTTTGCTATATAAACTACATTTCTAGTTTAGTTTCATTCTAGTTTAGCTGGTGAATATAATGTAGTGTTTTTGTTGAAAACTGTATGTGTGTGTAACGTGTTTCTTGTGCTGAGCGATCATAAAACGGCTGTGAAAAGATGCCCAGTGAGGCACGCAGTTGTCCTGCCTCATTGAGGAGGCGGGGCTAGTGAGCCCAGGGATTCTGCTTGCACCTGCTCCGCTGCAGAAGAAGTGACAGCACGCAAAGTCAAGTGCATGCCTATTGCGGTTTCTCTGTATATCGCCAATATATAAGTTTGATTATGCATGTGGTACACATGTTTATGTTCTAGTCTATATAATTAATGAATGTAACATTTTTATGGTTTCTAATCTTTTCATTAATGAAAAGTGTGTTATAAATTGAATTCATTATTATTATAATCTGTCATGATGCATGCTGAAAAACACGAGGCACAGCAGAATATACCTTGTGGCACCGATAGGGGGCAGTGCTGCCCCATACATACAATGAAAATGAAGCAGGTGCTGCCATGCCTTCTTCTGTTACACAGAGGGGCAGCAGAGATGACTCAAACGGTACACTCATTTAAATTTGTTTAGACAAAATGGAAGATCATATCTCAAAACTAAAGGGTTTTTCTAAACTAGATGTCATACACATAAAACAAATGAATTAAAACAATAAAATACATAAAGCTTAAACGCAATGCTGTTTTTGACACAACCAGAGTTTAGTTGTTGTTGAGTTTTTTTTACATATTGAATCTGGTTACAGAGTTTAAATTGACAGGGAGTGAGTTCCAAATTGTGGATCCTCTCACAGAGGGAGCACTTTGAGCAAAAGTGGTTCTACAAAAAGGAACAGTCGCCATTTAAGGCAGCTCTGGTAGATCTGCTGTAGCCCTGCATTGATTAATGGTTTGGGTGCGAGTCCATTTAAGCATTTGAAGATCAATTATAAAAATAAAAAAAGTAATTTATAAAATTGGAAAATTCTAGAATACCAAATTTAGCTAAAATATTACAGTGGTAAAATCTGATTGGCTTTTGGTATGAAACCTTCAAGGCCAGATTGTAAAGACTTTCCAGTGGTTTAAGTGTAGTTTGGTGAGTCTGTGACCAGACAGTACCGTAGCTCCATAAGACAAATGTGAAAGAATCATTGAGTTGAAGAACATAATGAAGTGTCAAACATTTTCTAATAACTTTAAAACAATTTATGTTGACATATAAGCTTCTATTTTGGGTTCATATATGTGAGCATCTGATTCCAGACCGTCAGTGCCTCACCTGTCACAAAGCTCACCGCACGTCACTGTGTAAAGTGTATTGTAAACAAAAGTTATTATTATTATTAAAGTGCATTAAAGGGGACCTCAGATGTGTTTTTTAAATTTTTATGGTATTTCTGTGTGATATCCAGACCCTATTCCTTCAATTTAATGCACAAAATAATTATTAGATAATCAATTATACCCTTTTTAATTCTGCCATTTTTAACTTTCGTTTTGAACGACCGGTTTCTGATAGAAGTTCTGAAGTCCACGCCCTTCAAAGATCTGTTTACGCCCTCTGTAACAGCCAGTATCTGTAATGTGTTGTTGTTTTAAAATTAGCTCTTTTTTTATTACTCATTTGACTTACTGTTAGTGCTAGCTTAAGATAACTTACCGAAACCCGTCTGAGCGCGCCGCAATGTGCTGCTCCTTTTAGCATTAGACCTCCCGAATCCGATGCTAATGTTAGCTTGTTCCTCTTCCGGTATTTGCCAGCTCCGCTCGTTGCACGCGGCGATTTTGGGAGTTATCGCTGTTCCAGTCAAGACAACACAAAGTTCACCAAGTGTCTCCCGTAAATTAATCCATAAGGAGAAGGTCCTCGCTGCTGTGAGGCTGCTGGGACGCTGCAACGAGGCTGTACAATTGAAGCTCCGCTCCATCCGCCAGAAGCAGTGTCCCGTTGCCGCCGGTCCCTATGCCGGGAGTCCGCTCGTTTAATTTTTGCCGGCTGCGCGTTGGGAGCGATCGCAAATACACTAAAAATTGAACTAAAACATAAAAATAACAATTATACTTTATTTATAAAGCCATTTAAAAAAACCACAGCTGCAACAAAGTGCTGTACACATGAAATTAAGAACATATAAACAAAAGATGAGATGAAATCATGAAAAACAACAGTCATGTGTTTAATACAGAAGTGGGTTGAGCCTAACCAGGGGTTGCTAGGTGAGGGGCTGGACTCAGGTTTGAGGTGATTGGCTACGGCTTGTGACGTCAATAACTGCAGGAAGTGTGAATCCAGGTGTATTTATCAAAAATAAATAAATCTACTTAGAGTAAATAAACCACTGGGTGCATTTTTTTGGCACAAGGACTGTTTTTTTATGAAGTAAATACCCAAAGTTGAGTAAAAAAAACATTAAAAAGTGAATTTTGCATCTGTGGTCCCCTTTAAAGTTAAAATGTCGTTAAAACCCACAGCTGAATTTACACAAACCTGGTGAGAAGCATGCTTTAAATGTGTAGAATTAAAGGAAATTAGATGAAATGCTGCTTTTTTGTGCACTAGAGTACACTTATTTTACACACACGGGCGCACACACACACACACACACACACACACACACACATGCACGCGCACACACCTTCACACATCATTGTGTCTCCCCTACATTACGAATGCTTCTGATGCCCTTGGGTGCATGTCCACTGTAAGAGACATAATCTAAAAAATAAATAAATAATCCAGAAATCACAATGTATGATTTTTAAAAATAATTTATTTGTGTGTTACAGCTGCAAATTAGTATTTGAACACCTGGCTGCCAGTCAGCAACAATTCTGGCCCTCAAACACCTGTTTGTCCGCCTCTAAAAAGTCCAACTCCACTCCACTTGTTATTCTAAATTAGAAACACCTGTTTGAGGTGGTTAGCTGCATAAAGACACCTGTCCACCCCACACAATCAGTAAGACTCCAACTACTACAGTACAGTACATGGCTAAGACCAAAGAGCTGTCCAAAGACACCAGAGACAAAATTGTAGACCTCCACAAGGCTGGAAAGGGCTACGGGGAAACTGCCAAGCAGCTTGGTGAAAAAAGATAAACTGTTGGAGCAATTATTAGAAAATGGAAGAAGCTAAACATGACTGTCAATCTCCCTCGGACTGGGGCTCCATGCAAGATCTCACCTTGTGGCCTATCAATGATCCTAAGAAAGGTGAGGAATCAGCCCAGAACTACACGGGAGCTGGTCAATGACCTGAAGAGAACTGGCACCACTGTTTCCAAGGTTACTGTGGCTAAGACGTCATATTTAAAATCATGCATGGCACAGAAGGTTCCCCCACGTCCAGGCCCGTCTTAAGTTTGTCCATGACCATTTGGATGATCCAGAGGAGTCATGGGAGAAAGTTCTGTGGTCAGATGGGAACAAAATATAACTTTTTGGTCTCAATTCCCCTCGCTGTGTTTGGAGGACAAAGAATGAGGAGTACCATCCCAAAAACACCATGCCTACTGTGAAGCATGGGGGTGGATTCATCATGCTTTGGGAGTGTTTTTCTGCACATGGGACAGGACAACTGCACTGTATTAAGGAGAGGATGACCGGGGCCATGTATTGTGAGATTTTGGGGGAACAACCTCCTTCCTAGCCTGGCCCTCGCCTTCCTGCACAGCTCCGCTCAATTCTCATTTCCCTTCACTGCACAGTCTGGGACTTCTCTCATTAACAACCATTTCTCCGGTAGATTTTTGTTCGGACCAATCAGAGAACAGAAGGGACGGAGTTTTGGACCCTAACCCACGCCCCCACCTGTCCCAGCGCGCAGAGCCCTATAAAAGGGCTCTGCCAGCGCGCAGTCAGCGAGCACCGGCATGTTCTCATTCAAAGCGATGCAGAACTGTTTTATATGTGACACAAATTTATTAATTTCCCCTTCTTAATCCCTTATCTGGAGTTTTCTTTTGTTTTTTGGGCCAAAAGTCAAGTGATCGCTCGCTCCCTCCTCCTTCTCTCCCTCCGCTGAAATGAACAAGGAAATGGCTGAGGTTGTCACGAGAATTAAACTCGGGTTTTACGTTGCTGCCCGAGTCCCATCAGATTTTCTGGTCTTCTGGTGAGCTGGACCAGCGATCCATGGTTTTATTGTATTTTATTAAAACGTTTTATTAACATATAAACACAGAATTTCCAGCGCGGCAGCCGGCAGCAAGAGAAAAGCTGCAGGAGGCGGAGCAGTTGTCAAGTTCACCAGAGCACGGGGGGTGGCTCTGAGGGGAGGGAGCAGAATGCTTTCCCTGTTCAAAATATCCAATGGTTTTGTTCCTCAGCAGAGCCCACGCCTCCAGCAAGAATCGTTTTAAAATGGAGAGGTCCCAGACCCTAGTCTGAAGCGAAGTGAAGGACAGGGTCTGGTTATAACCAGGCTACCTCCTTCCCTCAGTTAGAGCATTAAAGATGGGTCGTGGCTGGGTCTTCCAACATGACGATGACCTGAAGCACACAGCCAGGAGAACCAAGGAGTGGCTCCGTAAGAAGCAGATCAAGGTTCTAGCCAGTCTCCAGACCTAAACCCTATAGAAAATCTTTGGAGGGAGCTCAAACTCCGTGTTTCTCAGCAACAGTCCAGAAACCTGGTTGATCTAGAGAAGATCTGTGGAGGAATGGACCAAACTCCTGCTGCTGCTGCAGTGTGAGCAAACCTGGTGAAAAACTACAGGAAAACTTTGACCTCTGTAACTGCAAACAAAGACTACTGTACCAAATATTAACATGGATTTTCAAAGGTGTTCAAATACTTGTTTGCAACAGTAACATTCAAATAAATTATTTTAAATAAATCATACATTGTGATTTCCGTTTATTTTTTTAGATTATGTCTCTCACAGTGGACATGCACCTAAGATGAAAATCTCAGACCCCTCTGTGATTTCTAAGTGGGAGAACTTGCAAAGTCGCAGGGTGTTCAAATACTTATTTTCCTCACTGTATATTGATAAAATAGAAAAGTGCTATATAAGTGCAGTCTATTTATACCATTTTATGTAAAAATAAATGCAGTATATTTTGAAATAATGGTTGTGTTGATGGATGAAAATGAAACCAAGGGATGCTGCACATGACATCCAGCATCCTGGTGATGTAGGATCATCTTTTTTGGCTCAACTTTAATGACAGCGGCTGACCTGATGTGCATTCGTTTTCCTGAGGGACTATGAACACATCAACGCTCCGAGACTTTAACCTTGAGCAATAACAGTGGGATTTCCTCATTTGTAAACGTATAAACACACACTATCCAACGGTTAATTCTTTTAATAAACCATTCCTGCCCAAGTTCCTTTTCCTGCCCTGCCAACATATTGTCCCGTATTTCCTATTTGCATTCTCATCCCTCCCAGTATTCCCGGTGATACTTTATGTGCAACCTATTTAAACATTTTAGTCAGACAACTAGCTTCCTTCCAGTTTACCAACACTTTTAGTTTCCTGTCAAATTCCCAATCATATTGCTATTTTTGTGGCCTCACGTTCTATTTTTTGTTTAGTAATATGAATATAAAATGAGTCAGGCTGATTACGAATTCTTAATGTCATTGTTTGCCACAATAATTTGGAATAATAATAGCTCCGTTTTGAGGAAGTACTTAACAACAAAAAAAATGACGAGAAACAAGGTGACTTCATCAAATCTAATACAGTATTTAATTTTCTTTGATTTCTTCTTATGGGGAAACTTTATTCTTGTAAAGTATTCACATGAATGGACTGACCTTTTTTATTAACTTGATATCTCTTTAAAACCTATTTTTGCTTAAGCACAGGGCAGATTTAATAACGCTTAGGAACTCACAGTGAATGCTAATAAAAAGTATATTATCTCTTTTGACTTTGAGATAAAGCAAAGAAAATCACCAAAAACATCAGCTTCAAATTATCTGCACACTAGAATTTTTCAGGGTTTTGTTGAAGCGTTTCAGTGTGAACATACTTTCCTCTGTAATCAGTGAAAAGGATGTTTGATTCTCCTGCATCAGAAAGTTCACACTTAATTTTCTACATGAATGTTTGGCAATTTGACAGCCAGTATTACAAAGAATAAATGACTTTGTTAGTTTTGTATGCTAAACATTTTCTGGATACAATCCAATCTGTTTGTGATTTAACCAAATCAGTCTCAGAGGCAGGCTTTTCTGAGCAGAGCACCAAGATCCACTTCTGCCTATCCAAGTTTATCCAATTCAGTTTATTTCTATAGCTCCAAGTCATCTCAGGGACTGAACAGAAACATTCATTTATAAAAAGTAAGTTAATAACATTAATTATCTGAGGAGCAGACTGCTTTGAGTCTAAATTCATCGTAGTCTCTCATCTTGAACAAGCATGAAGGCGACAGTCGAAAGAAAAAACTCCCTCATGAGGAAGAAACCTTTAGCAGAACCAGGCTCAGGACAAGTGGTCATCTACTTGACTTAATTGTAGACATGTAGGCTGGGTTTGGTAGGAACAGATACACAATGGCAGGTCAAGAATCCCGTTAAGAAAGAAATAGTATAAAATGAAAACTATTCAATTTAAATGAATCATTTAAGGAAATGATGTCAATTTGTCCTCCAGTAGTCTAAGCCTATAGCAGCATAACAAATCAACCCTAACTATAGGATTTATCAAAAAGGAAAGTCTTCAAACTGGACAATGTGTCAGCCTCATGGACAGAAACTGGAAGTTGGTTCCACAAGAGAGGAGCCTGAGAACTGAAAGGTCACTGCATACCTCGTTGTGTCCCTGGGCAAGAACTTAACCCCGAGTTTCTCCCGGTAGGACTGGAAGGCGCCTTGCATGGCAGACTACCACTACCGGTGTATGAATGTGTGTATGGCTGCTACTGTGAAGCGCTTTGGGGCCCCTCATAGGGGGCTGGAAAGCGCTATATAAGTAAGCTCCATTTACCATTTACCAAAGATCTTCCTCCCATTCTGCTTTTAAAAACTCTAGGAACCACAAGTAAACCTGCAGCCTGAGAGTGAAGTGCTCTGTTAGGAAAATATGGAACAACAAGATCTTTAATATAATCTGCATACTCTGTAATATAAATGTATCCATGTTGGTCTTATAAATAACAGCAGAGCAACTATTTGCATTGCATCATGTATGTTGTCCTGGTCTATGGATTCCCACATCATCCCTTAGGCCATACACTGATGTGACATGAATCCCTGCCTTCATGTGACACTAACACAACACGTCATCAAACATATCTGACTGATTTAATTTAACTAAGTTTGTGAATTCCTGATTAGGATGTTCTGCATGTAGGAAAAAGGACAGGTTTTGGGGTGGACACACCTTCTCTATTATACCAGTCATTTGAACACATGGAGAAATAACAGCATTAAATGTTGAAGTGAAAGCACCAAACATAAACTTACTTTTACAGTATCGGTTGATTTTACGGTTTTTGTGCATTGTTGTATGAGTTAGTGCACAGCACGTTGGCCAACTGTGTTGTTTTCAAAGTGCTGTTTAAATAAAGTTGGATTGTATAAACATGGAGCACATAGCATTGACCTCTCACCTACTTTACTAAACAACCACAACACTTGACTCTCTTTGTGTTATCGTATTGAGCAGAATAACGTTCATGTGTTGAAAGATATAATAAAAGTATTCAATGCACATAACCAGAGAAGTACACAGTTAAGTTTCAACACATCTGCAGCACCGCGTACCTTCCCGAGGGCCTCCTTCAGCGCAAAGTGCTCCTGTGTGTAGATTAAATGGTCACTTGTGGTGTCTGAGGGCTTGGACGTGGCGGTTTTAGAGGACACATGTTCAGACAGCGGCCGGACGCTTACAAACGAGGCGAATTTGAACAAACTGCGGCTGTTTAGCAGCAGACGCACAGCTCCTGAACGCAGCGCCATGACAGACGATAGGCGACAGCGCGTTGTGTTGCCAGATAGAATCCAGGTTTTCCAGCCCAAAAATCTGTTAAACACCGCCGAAAAACCGCCCAATCAGAAAGTGTCACGTGACACATCACATACAGCAAAGCGGGGGGGGGGATAAGAGTTAAATTAGGTCCTCTGGATGGGTTAAAAAATTGTAGAAACGCTTCTTCTTTTATCCAACAGACTTTTTCTTTTTTTACTTCTGTATTTACAAAAAAAAATTATATATATATATATATATATATATATATATATATATATATATATATATATATATATATATATATATATATATATATAAAAATCACACACACACACAGTACCCCCAACTCCTGTAAAGATATATCGGTGTTTATTTGTTCAATGTGATTAATCAAAACCAGTTAAATGTGATCATTGGTGCTCTTTATTAAGAAAATCAACATGTCACATTTCAGGAACTGATTATTATAGACACATTAAATGTTCACTAATGAATATTTCTATATTTATCATCACAGTAATAGTGTTACACACATTATTAGTTGTTAACACTCAAAATTAGTGTTTACCTATACTGTAACCTAAACATTTAAGGAATAAACATTTTTATTAATCACTTTAAAAGTTATAAATGTTGTCTTTGGTGCATGTTTGCTTTCCAAATATATGTCCAAATGTCATTCACACGGTGTGTGTGAATGACAGGCATAAAACACTTTGTAAAACGGTGCTTTATGAAGTTCAGTCCGTTTCCTTCTATCAGTTGACCGGCAGTTCTGCCACATCCAATATGGCGGCCGCTCTGACGTACCGCCGCTACGGACCAGCCCACTCAACGAGGCGTCCACTAAAACTGCCTCACCAGTTCTCTGTTGGGATCGCCCTGGCAGATGACAATAGCCAATCAGTGATGGAGAAAGGTCAGAGGAGCTTTGCTATGAAATAATGATGAATGATTGTTTGAAATTCATTTAATAGTTAACTCAGAAACCGCCGATCTGACTCCAAATCCGCCCAAATTATCACCACCCGCCCGAAGCTATTTTTAGCCGCTAAGTAGAGAGTGAAAACCGCCCAAATGGCGGTAAACCGTATTGCGCATGCGCGGGCTGTGATTGATTTCCGCCCAAGGGACAGTGAGTTTTATTTTAATTAATCAATTAATTTATTTATTATTATTATTATAATTTATAGGCCTTCTGTGTGCTGTTACCAAAATATATCATTAACTACTGAACGAATGTGGATACAATTCTGTAAGGAGTCATTTGATAAAGCTCACATTTAAAACAGATCTAATTAATCAGCTGCTGTACAGATACTGACCTTAGTTTTGGTGTGGTAGTAGCTGAGACTGATCCAACATACATTCTGAGTGCTAAACATTTGCACTAGAGCTTTGTTTTAATTTTTGCCCTATTTGAAGTCAATGCCGTGTGTCTGTTAGCAAAATAACTCGTAAAACACTTGATGGATTTTAACATAACTTTCGGGTTATAATTACTGGATATACATGTACAACTTGTCAACTTGTGGGGCTGACCTAGTGTAAGATGGCCACTACAGTGAATGGAACTTAAAAAACACAGAAATGTCTACAATTCAATTAGTTTTACAGATACTGAGGTAAAGCTTGGTGTGGTATCGCTGAGAGTCATTCAAATCACAGACTCTGAGTGGGACATGTGCTTATTGTGTTAGATTGTGTGCTTTGTTTTTTACAATGTTATGGACCAAAACAGCCAAACTGCCATTGATCATAATAAAATAATATTTAAGTTTTTCTGGGATAAAGTATTAACCTTTGTAGAAAATCTAATCTTTCTTTTCTTTTTTTATTTATATAATAAATGAGTTGTGGTGCCTGTTTTCTCAGGCTTTTATGATGATAAAACTAGCCACTTGTTTAAATATATTTTTTACAAATTTTCACAATTTTTTAGCTGCCTGAATTTCCTAAATTGATGAAAACAGAGTTTGTAAAAATACAGACTTGGTTTGGGCTTAACAAATTATCGCTAAATTTGGAAAAAACAAATTATATGGTATTTAGTAATAGAAAAATAACAGTTGATGCTACATTTTAAATTACCGTAATGGTAAAAAAAATTGTTGAGTGAAAGAGGTGAAATTTTTGGGTGTAGTTATTGATGAGAATCTGACCTGGAAATCTCATCTTAATTATTTGAGAACAAAGATAGCCAGATTATTATACAAGGCAAAAATAATTATTTAATAATAAAGCATTACTGTATACTTATATTGTATAATGCTATAGTTCTTCCATATTTGACATATTGTTTTGAAGTTTGGGGGAAGGCATGTAAAACATCTACAAATTCTATTTTTATTTTACAAAAAAAGAGCCATAAGAATCATCACAGGAAAGCATTACTCACCCATCTAACATATTGTTTCATCAGTTAAATTTATTAAAGTTTTATGAACTGGTTGACTATGGAATTCTTCAGGTTATGTACAGAGCTCATACAAATTACTTACCTCAAAATATTCAATCTTATTTTATTAAGAGAGTCAGTAACTACAAATTAAAAGGACTTGAAATGTTTGTGAAACCAAAAATTCGAACAAATTCAAATGAACGATGCACATCAGTTCAAGGAATAAAACTATGGAATGTTTTGGATAATAATTGTAAAAAAGCTTCCTCAATGTTTTTGTTTAAGAAAATGGTAAAAAGTAGTTTATTGAAAAAATATGAAATTGTTTAGCATATTCTTATTGAAATTGGTTATTCTTGGCCCGGAGTCAGTTTTTGGCCTGTTATGTTATTTAAAGACTATTTATGTTTGAATGTATTTTATTTCATAAGTACTTTTTTTTTTAAGGAGCAGATGTTATAAGATTTTTTTCTTCTTTCTGCTGCCTTTCATTTTCTTTGTAATTTTTTTTGTCTTAATAATTATTCAGTTTTAACTGAAAATGAAATAAGAATAAAAAAAAATCATATTCTGCAAGAAAATATATTTGGTGAACATTTTATTTTCACATCTGTAATTTACTTCTTTCTGTCTGATAATTTTCCCAATCGTATAATCCTTGAAACAAATAATTTGCTGATAATAAACACAAATAATCCAGATTTACAAAGAAAAGACAATTTAAAGTTGTACACCCAATAGTCTTTCTCAAAGTTGAACACTCTCTGTGATGTGTGCTACAAAACAGTCAAAAAGTTTGGGGAAACTTTGCAAATTGTGTTAAAAAGAAACATCTGTTCCTGTGACTTTTCTAACAGGTCCCATGGAATGATGGAATGATGCTTCAGTGTATGAAACAACCCGGTTGTAACATCACAGGACAGAGAAGCATAACTCTTGCCAAATTAAACATTTTACTGCGTCATTTCAAAGAATAAATGATAAGAATACAAATCTGTCTGGAAGATATGGATTTATTTACACAGGAGCTTGTGCCATTTTACACAATCTTTCTTTCTTGTGGTCTATAGTCTTTTCAGTCTGTAAATTCATTTTGCCTGGGGAGGGGGAGAATGTCTTTGGGTGCTAATCTGTGGCACGAAAAGCTCCTCAGGTCCATTTTAGCAGATGACACAGCCGCCTTTCTCCTTGAAAGGGTTCTTCTCCTCTGAAATGCCTTTGACGAGGGTGTCCTCCTCCACTCGCTCCTGGATGTATTCCTTGATTTCCTCACAGCATTTAGATGTCTAAAACAATCAGGCAAGATATGTCGCAACACATCCACAAATTCTTACATTTTTTTAGACTTTGTGCAACAAGATTTACAAGGATGACTGTGTTTTTCCTATTAAAAAAAGAAAACTTACCAACCACCTTTCCAGCTTGACTTCGACTTTGAGTTGATTCACTTCCATCAAAGCCTTGTCCTTGTCTGTCAGATCCTCCACGTTTATCACAGGCATTTTCTGTGCACATTTTATTGTTCTCACATCAACACGACAAATAGATGACCTTGAAATATTAAAAAAAACTGTTCTGTCACACTTAAATGAGAGTACAGTATAGGTATGTACTTACCAATGCTCACAGGTAGCAGTCCTTCCCCACCAAAGCCCTGCTGAAGAATCCCTCTCCTCTCCCTCAATCTGGGTTATAAAGTAATCTGCACCAACAATTCTAATCTGCTAATCTGATTTAATGAAGGCCCTGTTGAAAGATAAAGCAAGTAGCTAAAGTTTGCTATATAAAGAGGATGTGAATCATACAGCTGTATAGATAGATTTAATAAAATAGAATAAAAGTATTTATTGTATTTTACAGAACAGTTTTAGATTTTATCCGCCTGCTTCCTTTAGATACAGGTCAAAGGGCTGCACTTTATGTATCGGATCATTTTGATAAGGCGGTTAATCCGTATTTAGCCTCTACCTGTCCAGTTGGAGAAGCGTCATTGGTCTAAACATGACTGCATGGCAGTTTTTCATTATCGTCCATGGAGCTTAAAACACACAAGTAAAAGTAAAGAAAATGATAATAATGTTGGAGGTCTACGCAATAGGAGCCTTCAGATCTTTTGAAGTGTGGTTCTGTGGAAAGATTATGAACAATTACTTCATCTGTGTAGACAGCTCCTTGAACAGACTCATTAGGAGAACAACTTTAATCCTGACTTGACTGATGAGTTCATGTTTAGCTCAACCAGCACCAAAACTAAAGTGGACTGATGCCGTCCTGAAACATCTCTAGACCCAAAGATTTCAGAGCAGTTCATTCATCCATCTATCAACCATACATCCATCCATCATTCATACATCCATCTATCATTCATACATACATACATACATACATACATACATACATACATACATACATACATACATACATACATCCATACATCCATCCATACATACATACATACATACATACATACATACATACATACATACATACATACATACACCTATCATTCATCCATCATCGTTAACTGCATCTTCCTTTTCGGGTTGTGGGGGTCACTGGTGCCCATATCCAGCGGTCACTGTGTGAGAGGTGGGGGACACCTGGACAGTCCAAGTCCATTACAGGGACACATAGAGACAAACCACCGTTCACACTCACTCTCTCCCATTAGTCACCAATCAGTCTAACATGCATGTTTTTGCACAGAGAGAACTTAACTCCACTCAGAA
>JBBPBX010011427.1:12524-26712 GCA_038048925.1 Garcialebias charrua | reverse complement strand
TATCTACAAATATATACATTACATACATATACATTCATATGCAGTCATATACCCATCTACATATCTACATATGATATCTACACTTATATCCCCGCATCCATTTGTGTGTGGTTGTGAGCATGCATAAGTGAATAAGGCTTCTCTAATAGAACATTCAATAGCGACCGTGAAGCATCAGAGATCCGCCCCCCAAGGCCCGAGGCAGATATAAGGGGGACCAGAGCCCAAGACCCCAAGAAGGACCCCGAGCGCAGAGCCCCCAGGGCCATCCAAACATGACGAGCCACTCACCACCTCCCAGATCCGACCATAGGGTAGAACCGGAAGACCCCCACCAGCGACTACACACAATGACACCCCGGGGCCAACAGCGACATATTCCCAGGTCCCCGCCGGAAACCGCTGTACCGGCGTAGCCCCAGTCCTAGGTACTGAAGGATTTCAGTATGGGTGTTCAAATGAGCCAGGCGTCTCTTGAAGCAAAGATGATTTATTGAAAAAGATACAGGTTAACAGATTAAGCAGACAATCAATTGATCAATATGCATACGATCGGATGATTCGTTGAACCGACCTTTTCGCTCGAAGTCGCCCAAGGAATGTCAGTTTGCTGCTCTGCTTGTGAGATATCATAAAATGTTTTGAGCTCCTTATTGGTCAGGGGAGCTGCTATCAGTGGTTGCTAAGGCAACTGAGATTTATAGCGTGCCCAAGGTCTCTCTGGAATGACCTGCGTTAGATTGTGTGTGCCTCTTTGTTTGAGCTTAAGTTGAGAAGATTTTAGATTCAAACTAGTTTCCTTCGACATTTATGTTTCACCTGTGGCACCTTTTGTGTCATGAAGTGGCCCATTCTGTGTCATGAACTAAGTGTGTTGCATAAACTAAGTGTATGTGTTTTATATTAAAGATGTACCTGTTATTTCAGCCAAATCCTGTGTCTGCTTTGCCCTTCTTCCCTGTGGGGGGAAGGGCACGTGTTGGCCTCAGAGTTGCTTCGAGCTGCAGGTCTGCTCAAACTGCACACCGGTAAGATTAAAGTTTGCACAGTGCATTTAAGCATCTAAACATGATTGTATTAAAACCTTTGATTACATGAAACACAGTTGTGAATGAATATACCTTTGTGATTACATGAAATACAGTTATGAATGAATATACCTTTGTGATTACATGAAATACAGTTATGAATGAATATAAGTTTAATCATGATAACGTATATAATGGTGCTTTCTTCTTCACTCCCTCTCTCGACCGATCAAAAGATCGGTCGAAACCAACAGCTGAACTCCATGTGGGCCCCCCGAAG
Organism: Garcialebias charrua; assembly: GCA_038048925.1. NCBI lineage: Eukaryota > Metazoa > Chordata > Actinopteri > Cyprinodontiformes > Rivulidae > Garcialebias > Garcialebias charrua. The sequence goes on along the minus strand of JBBPBX010011427.1, from coordinate 25,404 downwards.
AGGACCTCAACCCCAACACCACACCAAAACAAGCAAATCACCAAAAGCAAAATCAAGGTACGGTAATAAAACTCCCAAAATCAACTAAATCCAACCCAAAACTCCATCTGACCCCAAAACTAACCACTAAAACCAAAACAATGTAATTAATCAACTGCCAAACGTAACTAAATCTAAACCAACCTCATCTGACTCCAAAACCAACCACTAACTAAACACCCAAATGAAAATCACAATCTAAAATCCATACCAGCCTAATCAATGCTATGAAATCATAAAAGGATAAATGCAAACACCACCTTTGATCCATCGTCCTCCTAGGACCCCTCCAAAAACCATGCATCACCTCTACAGGTATCTGGTCTCAGCCAAATACATGTGAACCCCCTCATCCGGCATAGAACTGCGTCCGTGACTCCAAAATCACCCTCTAGATCAACATGCAAACACACTAATCACATCCCAAACTGACCCCATTATTAATCAACTAATCTATCTAAGAATAAAACCCATGCCAGTATCTATACCAGCCTAATATACGAACTCATAATATCATCATCACTGCGACGCCATCACCACCCCTTAAAACAAAAATGAACCATGAAACACACCGGAAAACAACAAGACATCATAGAATTAATGTGATTAGGCCAAAAGCAACACCTCTCCATTCCATCACCAAACATCCCCCGCCACTACAGGTATCTATTCTCTGCCAAATACAGGTGAGTTTGTGCGGCAGGCGATGGCCTGCACCCTGCCTGCACCAGGGGAAACGCCGTCCCATAATCCTCCACCCCCCTGGAAGCAATCATCTTCGAGATCTTTGCCCATGCACAAGGTGTCACACACCCCATAAATAGGCAGAACAGAACCAGAATCGCTAGTGGCAAGGCCAAGAGCTTGACCAACACCTGAGGCCATGACCCTCTCGTGAACCAAGACAGTGCACGCCACAGCCCTGTGTGCGCCTCCTCCGTCTGATGCTCCTGAAGCTCTCTCAGATGGCGCAGGGCCACTGTCACCCTGACCTGTGGATCCGAAGCAGACTCATCAGGTATGAAGGTACAGCAGGTGTTATTATCAATCATCTCACACACTCCATTAATAGATGCCTTCAACAAATCCAACAGCAATCTATGATGTAAAGACACAACATACATGGCCCACCGCTCTGCAGAGGTGGTCCCTAACGCCTGCATCGACTCATAAATGAACATCCCAAATTGGTAATCTAAAGATTCCATGTGCAACAGGTGGTCCCCGACCTTCGATCCCGGGAAGAAGCTACGCTTCCATTCCACTGGGACCTCTGAACCCCAAGAAGACTCGAGCTGACTGACGTCAGAAGTCTTTGACTGTCCCACATAGTGAGAACCGTTACTCAAAGACACCAGGTACGACCCCTCTGTAACCGCAACCGGTGCACAGCACCCAGTCCAGTTCACTGGCAAGGTCAGGAATACTTGATGTCCACACAGCCAGGCCAAGTCCTCAACCGGATACGTTCCATTGCTGCTAGGCACACTCCTGAACTCCCTGCCCGGATGGTACACCGCTCGGCACCTCCCCTCAGGGAGTGACCCCACTACCACCTGATGTGAGTCCTGATGATGGACGCGGTGCACACAGACAGGAAACTGTCCACTGGATGGCCATTCTACAAATTGAGCTAACACCATCGGGTGTGATAATGTACTCAATTTGCACCACTTAGGCTGACATTGCAGGTGCTCCATGTAGAATCCTCTGGAGCTCATCTGCAGAACACAAAATGATAACATCCGGTCAAGAGGTTTAAACTTCAAAGGCAGCTGCGATTCCGCGACAGGAAGTGGGGTACAGATGTAAGAGTCAGACCTGTGACGGCTTCTGGCCAAAAACTGCGCATACCTGTACCAAGAGTTCCTCTGAAAGACTTCAGAAAAATTCATCGATAGATGACCAGCATCCTGTACCTGCGTCCATGTCCCCTGCATGAGGACATCTCTCTTGCTCCTCTGATGAGGTACAGGATGACAGCTTGGATGACCTGGTATCACACAGAAGTATTCCAACAACAGAATAGTGGAAACTATAATCAATGACCCCACACCTGCAGCCACCATTAGCCTCTTCTGCCCCTCAGCCATGCTTGATCTAGTTCGAAATCCACTACAGTGTCAAACCTTGAACCCTGAAATGTGATGAAACACAACAGAAACACAAATTACCCCCTTCTCAGTTAAAATGAGATGATCTGAAAAAGTAAACACACAAAAGACACTTTGGTGCAGAAAGTCCAAACACCCAAACACATGCACGGTTTATCAAAATCTTCTTCTTGTAATCTATAATTATTATATATATATATATTCTTTTTTTCTATCTTTATTATTCAGGAATCACTGGAACCGCACCTGTGAGAAAATACAGTTGTATGCTGCACGGATCGCTCTCTCATTAAAAGCTTAAACCAGAAATAAGGAATCAGTCAAAAACCCATAATATTTTATGATTTTAACACTGAAATAGAAAAATGTTACTCCAAACCCGTGAAAGATTGATGTGTTGTTCTGTTGTAATCTAATTTTAGAATAGAAGTAAATTTAATTGATAAAAGTTAAAAGTTAAAATGTAGCGGCAAATAGTTAATGACTAAATTAAATATAATATAAGAATCAGTAATAAAATGCAACACTACTTTAAAGACCGTGTAAAGTGAAATTAAATGTGTGTTTTTAGTTTGTCACATGGCATAAATATGTGTTATTAATCACCCATTTAAATCTGACTGATTAAAAACATTGTTTACCTTATAAAATTAAGTCTCAAAAATCATGAAAAAACCTTATTTTCTCTTGGTCTGGAACGCTAGGGGCGTGTCAGTGCGTGGGCGTGGTTTCAGGCAGCTGCGCTGGTCCTGCTCGTGTCCCACAGTGGAGAGGCACTGAGGCAGACAGCAGAGCCAGTAAACCTGCTCTGTTTTTATCCGAGTTCTGTCTGTAACAGCAGCTACTTTTTCCAAGAGTTACGCTGTTTTTGTAAATAGTTTTCTTGTGTGTTTTTAATCTGGAATGAATTTAAAAAAAAAAAAAAAAAGAGTTGCACCATGCGGGATTTGAACCCGTGGGCTTTGGGACGGAAGGCAAGCGCTCTAACCATTGTCCCAACCAGGCATTACAGATACTCAGCATAAAACGACGCAGTATAAAAACATGTTATGATTTGTACGGGTGCCCTGACCATTGCGACATCCAGGGAAGATGCACGAACGAGGCATAATTGATTAGCTAGCTAACAATGAACAAAATATCTATGCTATTGCTATCTGATGCTGTCTGCGATTCGCGAGTGAACGGCTCCACCGAGGCGAATTTATACGGCCGGAGCTGCAGGGGGTGGGGGCTCTACTAATGAGGACCGCGTGACGAAACGCGGTCACGTTTAAAACACGCCTAAAAAATCCTGAACCAGAAATATGTTTATACACAGTTTGCTCTATAACTCCAAAATTAATTGAGCTACAATTTTGAGACTTTTTACTCATTTACAAGATTACAATTATCACATTTATAATGTTTATTTAAGAAAATGTTGAAATTCACTTTACACGGTCTTTAATATTAAAGGTGAAATCTAATATCTACCCCTAAGTGTGTGATCTTTAAAATGTGTGATTTAAAATTTAAAGTTTGAAATATTGATGATTTAACACTGCAAAATAGAAACACCTGTAAATTTTAAAACACTATGTCAGTCTTTTCTGAATCGATTTAACCCTCTGCTTTCTGTTCTCCTCAGAATTTTGTTGAAAGCTGCATTCTTCAGAGGCCACCACCCTTTTCCTTGGGCTGCAGATTTGCTGATGATTAATGCCAGGTGGGTTGTGTTCAATACCCCGTTCCCCTGGCGTGCAAACACTGCCCCTAACCCAAAAGTGAATGGTCGACCCCCTCTTTTATGCTCCTCTTGATGTGGCCTGCGTTGTTGAGTTTTAATCATGCAACTGGCTATTCTCTCTCCTTCTCTCAGGGCAACAAGGTGGACAGGCCTGGCACCAGGGGGAACTGTTTCCCTATCGTTCTGGTGTCCTTGCAAACACAAGCACAAAGATGCTCTCCAGGAAGACAGGTGTTTTCAGGTGACAGGTGTTTGCTGGAAGCTCCACCACTCGAACCAGAACACCACGTGAACAGATGACTTCCACGGCAGAGGAAGTGAAACGATGAAAAGATGTGACCCACACCTTCCTCGAACCCGATCTCAAGGATGAAGATGCAGGACAGCCCACCGCTCTTGTGGACCACTCCCTCCTGGTGCAAAACCAACCCTCTCAGCTGTGCTGCTCCGACCGAGCTGCTTCACTCGATGTGATGACCTTCGAGACCACTTTTTCGGACCCCTCTCTGGCTGTGGCTCTCCCTCTCTGGCGAGGAGCTAGTGATGTGCGCCTTGACAGCTCAGCTGTGCGCACCCCCCCTTTTGGCTCAGACCACTCTCTTCTAGAGGCCCGAGAAACACCCCAGGTGTCAGTGGACCCTCCGGCCACGTTCAGGCTTCGCACTCTCAGGTGTAACGGATCCAAGAATCTGTAGATGGAAGCTGGACAAACAACTATTAGTCTCTCAAAATACATCATATGCGACATTACAACAACCCTTGTCCCCTATCTACAGGTGCCCTCAGCCCTAACGGCCATTTTATAAAGCCCCAAGTAAATTAATTTTAGTCTGTGCACAGATTACAGCCAATTTTTCAAAAATATACTAACATGTTGAGGCCTAAAGTATTTCTAATATTCCCTAGATTTGCATTGCTAAAATGTGTACCATTATCTGATCTAATTTTACAGGAAACCCATGACATGGAATGTAACAATTGATTAAAAATTTTTGGACCGGTTTGTTGTCTTCTCTTTTAATTTTTAATTTTTATTTTTTAGCCCCTTGTCAGCCGGTGAGCGCGGCACACCAACCATAAATTTCTGAACCCTTTCACCGGTTCGAGCATGTCTGTACGACCAATTATTATCTCATGACCCGGTGTCATCACGGTCGAAAATTCCTAGTTCGCGCGACCTCCTCGTCTGTTGAGCCTCACGCAATGAATGCACGGCGCAATGTTCTGATCAGAAAATTCAAATATGTGTGTGTCACCAGCTGAAATCCCCTTCAGCTGGTGTGCTCCACACCCGCAAGTTGCTGCTCCTCAAAATCTTCTTGTCTTCCATCTCCTGGATGGTCCACCCACACTGTCTTCTTCTTCACTGAGGATCCGCCCCTGTTGACAGCAAGCCATAGAGGCCTCCTCCCATCTCATGGCCCTTTCTTCTTCTGGAGTGACCATCACCATCTGACGTCAATTGATGTATCCCGATGCTCTTTTTCCTTCCAAATCAGCTTGACAGTTACATTCCTGATGTTTATTTATTGTCTGTGTGTTGGTTTTGTCAAAGCTGTGAACCCATATCGCACGTCTGCTTCCTGTGTCTCCCTTTGCTGTCCAAGACCCTCTCTTGTCCACTGAACGAGCTTAGTTAGTGCTGCACCCAAAGTTCACACATAGCCCTGCCTTCGCCCTCTGCGCTGACTGTGTTCCTCTTTCTGCTTCAAACCTAGCATCACGCCAAAACACTGATCTGCCTGAAGCCCCTTACTAAACCAGCACTATCGCTGCTCCGCTTTTCTGTCCACAAAAACCACTTTTCTCACTGACCACCACGTGCTCCTTCTGTATTTCTCATAATTTTCTTATATTTTATCCTGCAAATTTGTTCTCTCCTTGTCATCAACTTGTGCTCTCCTCATCTCTGAAAGCTTGTTCTTACTTAATTGATCTTATCTGCACTGATTAACGATCCCATTTCTGCGGCTTAGCTATATCCTGAATTTTAACGAATCTGTTGTGCACACCAGACTCCCAGAAACGCGTTCCCTCAAGGAGAACTGCCATTATTTATCTAACCTTTAACACCCAATATGAATAATTGTGGTGACACCAATTTTACCTGTGAAAATATTCACAAACTCATTTTGCTGTAGCCCTCGGGATGAGAGCCTTGTTATTTTGTTTAAGAGCCTTCTGGAACCGGGAGGAGCAGGCAGACAGAGCTCCAAATCAGTATTAACCTAATAATTATGTGACCTGCGGTGGCCTGTTCTATGTGTCATCATTAAATAATGCACTTTACGTTTGGACCCTGAGACTGAGGCCCCAGTGTGACCCCACCGATTCAAATGGGAGGCCGACGCCTTCACGGGTTGCTGGAATGAGTGACTCCTGACAGCTGTTCCACATGCTCATGCTCTGGTCGTGTGAGCTTGTCCATTGTCCAGCTTAGGTCAGCTTCCGTGCCCCGCCACTTCTTTCTGGTGGCTTTCTCTGCAGGATGCCCCAAGTCCTGACTTCACTTGATTTCACGTTATGTTTGCTGACTTTGACATCTGTTTGTGTCCTGGACTGTTCTTTTGTTCAGGTCGCTGCCTTGAACTCTGGCTGAGGAAGTTCATGGACATTCTGGTGTTTGAATGACAGTTCTTTGCTTTTTCCTTCAACTGTCTTTGTGTTGTGTCCGTTCATGAGTGAGAGGTCTTGCTCTCACTTTACTGGCAGCTGTCGCTCTCAGAGTCAAAATGAACCATGTAGACGTCAACTTTATGCATTCAAATCCAATGGAGCCATCACTGTTTCCCCAATCTCCTGACAAACGAAAAGTTTCGTGCATTTTGGTTGAATCCTCACTCATGGTAAATTACAATTATGTGTTCTGTAAGAAAATATGTCTGTCTGTCTGATGTTCCCTCTCCACGCACTGTGTGCTGTCAGGCTGTAGGCTGAAAAAGAAATACGCATAAGTGTCTAATAATAACGCCAATAATATTACTATATGAAAACTCAAAAGCGAAATCTTCTCGGCATTTGTCTCCATCAAAGCACCTCTCTCAGGATCTGGTCTGCACAACGGGTTTCTTACCTATAATTTAAAATCAAAAGCAAAAAATTTACAAAAAGTTCTTACAACAAATTGAAAATGAATTTAATCTTGACCTAAGACTGTCTCACATCTCACTAAAACTCTCGTGTTCGTCTAATTGATGCTCTTAAACTTCCCAAAGTAAGCTTTTTGCTCTGTGGCTGATTTCTAGATAATGTTTCACCTCACCTGTCTGATAATTTCTCTGGTACTTCCACAACCTCTGAGTGGCCTCCTCTCTCTTGGGCCCGATCCTACCGCCTCCATGTCCTGTCTCCTGTCTTCTCCTCCACTTTCTTGTGCACCTTTCTGTCTCTCCTTCCTGTTTGCTGTCTCTCTCCTGTATCAACTTTCTCTTCACTTTCTTGATCACCCCATCTCCCTCAGCCATCGCCTTCCTGCACCTCTCTTCCAATATGAATCTTTTCATATCATTCCACATTTTTCTGGCTACTCCTCTGTCAGCCCCAAGTCATCTCTGACAACTTACTGTTTCCTTTCTCTGTTTCTCACTTCCTTTCATTGTCTTCTGACCCAGCATCACCTCACCCCCTCTTCTGACTTTCTCACTTCTCCAGTTTCTGCAACTTGCTTCAACCTCCTGTAGGTGGCGCTGTTTGACTGCTCTTCTTCCTGCCACCTGCTGCTCTAAATTTTCTTTTAAATTGAGCTGTTTTCTGTGTCCTCTAATTCCTGCACACTGTCCGCAATTAAGAACAACTCTTCAAGGAGGTCAATCTTTTTCAGCTGTCCATCATAATTATTAATTAACTGTTGATAGTCTGCTACCGTTTTACAATGAGCTATCTTTTGTTTGTCTTGTTTAAATCTGGTTAGGACTAAATCAGCTAAATTTCCTGTTGTTCCATCTGCTTTCCCATCAATTTTTGATGCCGGTGGTGTCGTTTTTCCTTCTCCTTCTGTGCAACTGTTTGTCTCACCCACATTTTGTACGCCCTGAGATAACAAAGCTAACTGCTTATACACCTCCACTAATTGCTTCTGTTGTTGTTGACCCTTATTAAACTTGCTACGCTCCCAAAATGATGTACTAATTGTTTGTTTGGTTTCTATATCATCGAGCAATTTTTTCTGCTCTTTCACCTTCGTCCAAACTAATTGTGTCAGGTTGTCTGTTGATTTTTCTGAATTTTCTGCTGCTTTCACAATTTGTATAATTAAAGCATTCAATTGTTTCGACTTCGCTGGATCAGCAGCATGTATTATGCTTATTACCGCCTGAACCCTGGTCAATTGTTCATGGACAGATTCATTTTGACAGTTCGGTTCATCCTTAATGTGCTCCATGACTGGTTTCATACACAACATTCACTCAAAAGCTTTATTTTTCCACAATCGTTCCTCTCACTCGCTGAGTTCTCTTGTGTAACACAGTAAAAAAAATCTAAACAGTGTGAGGTGCTCCTCTGGGTTCAGGCTTTTAATTCTGTGTTAAACAACAGCTCCCTCTGCTGGCCGAGTCATGGCAACACCACACATCAATCTCATAAGGAACACTTTCAACACACACACATCTGAGTCCACACAAACATTTATCAGACTATTAAAAATTCCTAATTTGAAACTAATTGAGATCTCTTCCCCCCTAAATTAATGATTCACCTTAAAAATTTAAAGAAATGCGACGCAAAGTATTTTAAAACAAATTAAACATAAGCCCTAAGTGGCATCAATGTGCTTCCGTATTTTATGCAACCCTCTTCGGGTGCTCCCTCTTTTTTTTCTTTTTCTACAGACCTCTTTGGGCACCGCCCAGTGCGATTCCACTGTGCTGATCCGCAAGTTCAGCGCAAGGCACACTGGGAGCTGTAGTTTCACCTCAGCGTGAACTTCCGGCGACCTCAACGTCGCTCAGACTTCGGCTGCGTCCGACCCAAGAAACAAGCGGCGGTTGTTTTTTCTCCCCATGCGCGGTCATGGAACAAGTCGAACAACCTCTTCCCAGCTACTCAAAGAATCGGACGCCCCGGAAACGCTTTTCTAAACTAGACAGTGAAACAAGTCTTCGTGACTCCCCCTCCTCACGCGGACGAACGAATCCACCCCACGTGACCCACGACCGGCTGCTCACGGCCTACGTAGAAAGCGTGTATTCCCCAAAAGTAAGTAATTTGAACCTCAACGTTCGATCACCTCGTCGTGAACTTTGAACCTCAGCGTTCGATCACCTCGTCGTGAACTTTAATCAGATGTGTGCGCGCGCCACACACACTCCTCGGCCGCTCTCGGACGGAGGAGGGGTCGTAACCCACTGCTCCCGAACCGAGCCGAACCGGCCCCCCTTGTCTGCTTAAACTGAAAACGTATCTGTGAACCACTTTTAACCAACCAAATTATTTATTTAACTTAACCAAGAGTCCTTATCCGATAGACTCCCGTGTGCTTCAGTGCAGTAAATTTGGATATTAGGCCAAATTGTTGTTTTGAGTATTTCAGGGTGTCAACTTACCTCTCTGTTGTTTTTGGGCCCACTGCACTGTCAGTCACGAAGTTCTGCTCGGCTATTCACAGGTCACCTGGGTCAGATCACGTCGGCTGGTCACCAGAACTGAAGGGATTTCAGTTTGGGTGTTCAAATGAGCCAGGCGTCTCTTGAAGCAAATCAGATTTATTGAAAAAGATACAGGTTAACAGATTAAGCAGACAATCAATTGATCAATATGCATACGATCCGTGATTCGTTGAACAGACCTTCTCGCTCGAAAAGTCCCCCAAGGAATGTCAGTTTGCTGCTCTGGTGCGCGATATCATAAAATGTTTTGAGCTCCTTATTGGTCCGAGGAGCTGCTATCAGTAGTTGCTAAGGCAACTGAGATTTATAGTGTGCCCAAGGTCTCTTCTGGGATGACCTGATTGTGTGTGCCTCTTTGTTTGAGCATAAGTTTTAGAAGAGTTTAGATTCAAACTAGTTTCCTTCGACCTTTATGTTTCACCTGTTGCACCTTTTATGTCATGAAGTGGCACATTCTGTGTCATGAACTAAGTGTCTGTGTTTATACTAAAGATGTACCTGTTCTTTCAGCCAAATCCTGTGTCTGCTTTGCCCTTCCTCCCTGTGGGGGGAAGGGCAGATGTCGGCCTCAGAGTTGCTTCGAGCTGCAGGTCTGCTCAAACTGCACACCGGTAAGATTAAAGTTTGCACAGTGCATTTAAGCATCTAAGCATGATTGTATTAAAACCTTTGATTACATGAAACACATTTGTGAACCTTTGATTACATGAAATATAGTTATGTATGAATATACCTTTGTGATTACATGAAATATAGTTATGAATGGATATAAGTTTAATCATAATACGTATATAATGGTGCTTTCTTCTTCAGCACGCACTCCAGAGGGTACTTTTTGACCTTTGCTACTGTACGCCCTTTTAATGGCCTCAGTCACCCAGTGTGAGAGGCGCTGTTTTGATAGGGCCTTACCCGTAGCTGGTGCAGCAAAGCACACCAACAGTTGATTTGTTTTTCTCCATTCGGCTGTTCTCTGCATGTAAGTGCTTAAAGCTCTCACGGGGCAGAGAACCTTCAGCCTTTCCTGTTCCTGAGTGAGGATAGGAGCAGGTGGAAAAGAAGAGAGTTCAAAGTCCAGACTTCTGGGGTTTAAAGTCAAAACTTTGGGAATATATGCAGGATTAGGCCGTAGGGTGACCTTTGACCCATCAGGGACGAACCTGGTAAACATTGGATGTACGGACAAAGCGTGGAGGTCACCCACATGTTTTGCCGAGCAAAGAGCCAGGAGAAGAGTGGTCTTGTATAAGTAAGTAAGTCTATCTTAATGTCGCTCAATGGTTCGAATGGGGGATCACAGAGAGCCCCCAAGACCATGCTAAGATCCCATCCAGGGGTCAAAATCCTGCTGGGGGGCCTCCTCCTTAGCACGCCCTTCATAAATCTTATTATGAGCGGATGCGCGCCAGGTGTCCTGCTTCCCCAGCCTTCGTGACAAGCTGAAATTGCAGATAGGAACACCTTAATCGTTGAGAAAGAGCGACCTTTCTCCAGCAAGTCCTGAAGAAAGGTGAGGAGCTGAGCCAGGTCACATGAATAAGAAATAATATTTCTTTCTGTGCACCAAGCTTCAAAAATATGCCATTTCCGTGCATAGAGAGACTGTGTTGACACAGCATGTGCATTTTGAATGGTTTTTACCACATTCTCTGGCAGGCCTGATGCCATCAGTCTGTTCTTCTCCACCACCAAGCTAAAATTAGCCACAGTTCTCAGCCTAATTGGCAAACTGTTCCTTCTGGTGACGTAGACGGTCCTTGGAGAGGAGCAAGTGGTGGGACCAGCTCTCCCTCAGAGACCCTGATTTAAGTGGTCCTTTGAAGGTCAACCAGGTTAGGAAGAGGACCTTACCACAGACGTACCTCCATACCATTTTGACCAAGAGTGTTTGGAAGCAGAGACAATCTGCTGTCATTATTAGATAAAGGCTGAACAGAGTATCTACTTTTCCTCCTTTTGTTGGGGGTCATGGGTCGGGGGAGATACACGTTTTGTAAACGAGCAGATCTCCTGTCTCCAGCCCGTTCCCTGTTTGGGTCAGCGCAGTGAGCACGGTCACACGCTACAGAATCACTGTTTGAGCATGTTCGCGTGCAGTATACCCAAGCAGACGGGATAGGCCTCATGGGTGTCCGTCGCTGAGAGGGAAAAACCACATCCGCTAGGGCAGGCGCGCGAGGTTGGACTCGCCGTTCTGCTGGTCTTTTTTGGAAGTCTTGTCTTTCGCTTTCCTTTCTCCGGAGGCATGTCCGAGATAAGGTGAGCGAGTCTTTCCAAGATAATTTTTCTTCTGATTTGAGACGTCTCCTCCATCGCGTCGCTTTCGCTGGCTAGCCTTGCTACGAGTTAGCAGAGGTAGCGGTGTGACGCAGTTTGCGCCGTCGAGCGAAGCAGTCTGCGGAAAGAGGAGAAGAAAAAACGTAGAGGTTAAGGAAAAATGTGCCGGACTAGCTTTCGCTAGCCCAGCAGTACGCAGGAATAATTCTCTGTACGCTCTGTGTAGGGAGCAAGCTCACCTCTGGTCGAGCGATGAAGCAACAGAGAAGTCCCGCGAAGAGAGAGAGTTCAGGTTTAAGCGAGGTGAAGGGCAATAAGAGATCGATGGATGGGCGTCAGCGGCTTAAGTACTCAGAGGGCATGGCCTCTGGCGCAACGCTGACGCCCCCTGCCGTAAAGGCGTGATTGTATTCCTTCAGGTGAAACTGCACGGGCGCAATTTCCCATAGTGATATGTTACACCAAGTGACAAGACTGATAAAGGAACTAAGAATACACTAAGCACTAAGAGCATAAAAACATTACTTCGAACAGCAGCACAAACATGAATCTGTGTGAGCAGATGAGTATGAATGAACACAGCATGAAATCAGCAGCAAATATCAACAATCGAGTGGCATTACAGGGATTTTTTTTTCACAGTGGTAATCCTGATTTGGGATTCATGGTCTAACAGCCTCAGGGTAGAAGCTGTTCCTCAGTCTAGTGGTTCTACGTTTAATGTTCCTTCACCTCCTTCCTGAGGGGAGTGGGGCAAACAGTGTGTGTGCTGGGTGAGTGTGGTCCTTCATGAAGCAGATGGCTCTCTTCCTGCATCTGGAAGTGTAGATGTCTGTGATGGTGGGGAGACTGACTCCAACAGACTTCTGTGCAGGCTTCACCACTCTCTGCAAAGCTTTTCTTCCGGAAGCTGTGCAGCCTCCATGCCACACGTTGATGCTGGAGCACAGGATGCTCTCCACTGCACACCTAAGGAGGTGAGGACTGACCTTCCCAGTCCAGCTCGTCTCAGCCGTCTGAGGAAGTAGAGTCTCTGATGAGCTTTCTTGATCAGGTTGGAAGTGTTGAGGCCCCAGCTGATTGTCATTGTACTTGTAGCTGGAGACGACTTCCAC
>JBBPBX010011427.1:0-12472 GCA_038048925.1 Garcialebias charrua | reverse complement strand
TCCGTCTGAGGTCAGGTCTCAGAGACAGGTTCTTCTTTGTTGAAACTGATTTATCCAAAAGACTTATTCAGTTTGAGGAGCTGCAACAAACTCAGTCTTCTAAGCAGCACCTTCTCATAGTGGATCAACAAGTTTGCTGCTGAAAACCAAAACTAGTTGTTCACATGATAAAGGAGGATCATCAGCCTCAACATCTTCATTTCTGCTACTTCCAGTTCGGTCTCCTGTCTTTTTGTGAACTCCACTGTCTCCAGACCATACAACGTCTCACTGCTCTCTTAAAAACTTTTCCTTTGACCTTTGCTGACACCCTTTTGTCACAAATCACTCCTGAAACGTTTCTCCACCCACTCCATCCTGCCTGGACTCTCTTTTTCACTTCTTTATCACTCCCCATTATTCCTGGACAGTGGACCCCAAGTACTTGAGGTCCTGCACCTTTGTGACCTCTGCTCCTCGTAGTCTCACTGTTCCACCGGCCTCCCTCTCATTCACACATGTACTCTGTCTTACTACGGCTGACTTTCAATTCTCTTCTTTCAAGTGTAAACCTCCACCTCTCTAGTTCTCTTCCACCTGTTCCCTGTTCTCACCACAGATCAATGAGTCCTCTGCAAACAAAGAAAATCTAAATATTTCTACAGACATGTAGTAAAACTTTTATTCTTCTTATGAATAAATAGCAGAATAAAAAATTTTGATTCACATTGAGTAAGAAAACATTTTGAATTTAAAAGAAATGCAGCAGCTATAAAGGTTTGTCTGAGGAAATATAATCATGAGGATACAGAATCCTCTAAAACTGTCTTTTTTCCAACAGTTATTATTTGTTTTGTTGTTTGTTTTCCTAAATTCATTTGAACTTGAAGCTGGAAAAGTTTGATATGTGAAAAGTGAATAAATGGAGGAAAATAATTTGATGTGAGTGCCAGCACACGAAGACAAAAATGAATGTTTGAAAGAAACTGGGAAAGACTGGAAATGTTTTGAAGCTGATGTGGTTCTTTTGTCTCTTATCTTTCTGTAAAATTTGTCTTTGATGTCTTGTCACCTTCCTCCACATTGAGAATTCTCTTTGCTTTAATGTAGAAATAAAACATCTCTCTCTTTTTTTATTTTAAAACAGTCCTCTTTCATCTGAAATGTATAGAGTAAATTATTCATGACCACAGTGACAAACTCTTAGTAGATCTGGAGAATACTTGCACAGCTGCTGATGTTTAGAACCAAAGAAGAACCAAAGTAAGAAAAGGAAACATCATTATTGGCTCATTATATTTTATGGTAAACTCTGAACATTGAGTGTACTGATATAATCATATTTCTTTTTTATGTGAGTTGCTCCGGTCCCCACTTGCCTCAGTCAAGGTAAAAACAGAGACATTTCTTGATGTGAGCTTAGAGAGCCATTAAACAGATTTTTATGAATCACAGGAGGAGAACAAAAGATAATTCAATACATTTTATATTTATTTATTTCCTCCTGTTCTTTTAATTAGCTTTTGCTTGTCAAAAAGCAAAAGTAAGCAATATTTACAGGTGACATGTAGAATGATGTAGGGAGCAAAGGAGTTATTGATGCGTCTCCACCAACAAACTCTATTGAACAATAAGAATTATGGTTGTTTCTTTGTTGTGGGGAGATTCTAATACGACTGTGGACAGAGTTTAAAAGAAAGGAGGCGGGAAAGACAAACAAAAAATGCAAAGGGAGCAAGGAAAGAATATGCTGTCCTTTGTGTTTTTGGCGTGCTGGCAGCTGCTGATGAATGGATGTCTCTAAAGAACCGAGGAACGCCTGACCTCTCTCTGTTACGTAGCAACTAGACTTTTTGGTGCAAAGAGTCGTATTTCACATCATTTTTATCTATGAATGCACACAACCATAAATCTGAATCAGACGTGTGTTCCATTAAAGAAGAGACATAAGATTGTTTTTCCTGCTAACGCTCAGGTTTGTGTTCGAGGTCAAGTTGAAGAGTTCCTGCGATTTGGTTTCACTGAGTGCCAGACGTTGTTTTTCTGGCATTAGATCTAACACAGTCCAACAAATGGCTCATGCTTCAACATAAAACGTTTTCACTTCTTCACAAACAAAAAAAGAAATGCTTGGACAGAGATAACCGCGCTAACACATCAGAAGTTGGAGGCTGAAGTCGTTTACACCAGAAGCCAAGCCTTTTAGCACAGTGCTGCTGACACATGCTTACACACAATTAGCACATTCACAAATGTTCATAACATTTGTTGATGTTTTATGTTGTCAAAAAAAAAAAGATGAAGCTGGGAAATTGTTTTTCTCACTCTAGTTTCTTAGGTCAGCACAAGAAAATGTTTAAAGCATAATCTGCTCATATATTTAAAAGAGGGGTCTTACTTTTTTTTTGGACCCTGTAAATGTTATTATCACTCAGTAATGATAAATGGACTGTAGCGCTTTTCCATTTTATCAGGATACTCAAAATGCTTTACTCTACAATATGTGCCTCATTTACCCATTCATACAGCACTCAACTAGATCTACACAAAGACTAATCAGTGCTTTATCACATTCATTCACCGATTGGACACACATCGGAGGCAATGAGGGGTTCATTGTCATGCCCATGGACACTTTAGCATGTGACTACAGGCGGATTCGAACCCCCAACTTTTGCATTGAAGTACGACTGCTCTAATCACTGATCCACAGTCACTTCTTTTCTGGTCTAATCTGTCAGTGTGTGTTTGTTTGCTTGACGTGTGAGCAAAACAAGTCAAGAACCAGTGGACAGGTTGTGAAAACCCAACAACAGTATTGTTTGTAGGAGTCAACCCCAATCAAGATGGCTGCCACACCTGCGCAATCTTAGTGAACACAAAAATGTACATAATTCAGTTTTACAATATTGAGCTAAAATTTCGAGTGGTAGTGGCCGAGAGTCATTTCCACCACATTCTTTGAACTGTATACCCGATTCAAAGTCATTTTGTGAAACAAACCTTGTCAGTTTGTTAGCAAAATGTTTCACGAACCACTGCTGCTAACTGTTCTAGGCTAAACAAAATGGCTATAACTCAATCAGTTTTACCGATACTGTGCTAAAATCTAGCACGGTGGTAACTGAGTCCTTAACACATTCTGTGGGGGCACAGTATCAAAATAATAAAGAGCATCATCACTCTTGAAAGACGCAGTGGACGTATCCAGCTTAATGTGCGGATGGACAAGAGCATATTCGTCCTCTCCCAGTTTCGAGTGAAGTCCCAAACTACCAACCTTTCAGTCGCAGGTATCCTTTATGCCGATGATGTATGCCTAATGGCAGACAGCATGGAAGCTTTACAGAGCTATCTCAATGCCTTGCAGGAATCGTGTCACAAGTTTGGATTAGTTATGAGTCACCAAGACCCAGATACTAAAACAGCTTCAAGGGGTTGTGATCCTGACGCTAACATGATGAACATCGATGGGATAAACTTGGAAGAATGTCACCAACTTCCATTATCTGGGCTGCCAGATAAGAAATGACAACCGTCCTGTGTCTGAAATCACTACGCGTATAGCAGGAACTGCTGTCACCTTTGGAAAGTTAAATCAGCGTGTGTGGAAATCTCACAACTTCACACTGCATACGAAGCTTGTCCTTTACCGTGCCATTGTACTGTTGATCCTTTAATACGCCACCGAAACCTGGTGCCTATAAAGGTGAGATTAGGAGGCTGGACGGTTTCACATAAAATGCCTACGTTCCATCTTGTGCATCAAACGACAGGATTGTGTTACAAATGCCGATGTTTTTCGTTGCTCAAATACTCACAGCATGGAGGCCCTACTGATGAGAGGACCACTGCGATGGTGCGGTCACTTCCAGCAGATGGAAGACTGTAGATTACCAAAGAGCGTATTCTACTCAGAGCTTTCGAGTGGGAAGAGTAACTCCGGCGGGCAGTACATTCGCTATAAGGATGTCTTCAAACATAATCTGACTGCATGTAGTTTGGCCACCGAAGAGTGGGAGGAGGCTGCTCAAAGATCAATTTGGCGTTCAAAAATCAAGAAAGTTATCTCAAACTTTGAAGATTCTCACCTTCCTGGGTTAGATCTCAAATGACAAATTTGCATAAACCAACCTAGATCCTCCTGCAACCAAACCTACAACAGTGCGGGCCAGCTATACTGCGCAACCTGCAACTGAATATTTAAGACAAAGTTTGGATTTTCTGGCCACATATGGAGCACAAGCCAGAAGCTAGCCAGAGACGCCATCGTCAGACACAACGCGGACGACATCATCACAATATTGAATACGACTGTGTATAAAATCACTACAAGGTTTCACTAAAACGACCATAACTCTGTCTCTTCGCAGCATAAAATGACTTGAGTTAAAAATTTTGGTGTCGGGTGATATGCAGTCCTTTAAGGAATGCATGTGCTTTATTTTAAATATTGAAATAAAACAGATTAACCCTTTTTTGTCATAAAAATATAGGTTTATTTGTCGATACATGACAGACAGCAGAACTAAGGATCAGATGTTTAGGAAGCTTGTTTCCAGCAGCTTGTCACAAAGACACATCCATGCTGACATTTATTTTGCTGAATTAATGCCATGTCCCCTAAAATATTAAAGTTTGTAACATAAAACAGTGTTTTTGCACCAACTCTGTGATTCCGATGCTGATGCCTCTCTTTCTTTTTTTTTTTAAGTTATGACTCAAATCCTTTTGGCCTGTCCTTCCTCTAGCAGTGAAAAAGCAGTCAAATCCAAAGAAATAACCTGAAGAACTGTTTGAAACCACTTTAAAAGATTCAAGCAAAGTCTGACCGCTCGAAAGTAACAAAAATGAAAGGTGGTTCAAATTGTTTGTGCAGTACGTTATTTGATCGGTTTTCTGGACAACAGACAAGCTGCTAAGAAGTAACAACGCTCCGAAAGCTCAGAACGAT
Organism: Garcialebias charrua; assembly: GCA_038048925.1. NCBI lineage: Eukaryota > Metazoa > Chordata > Actinopteri > Cyprinodontiformes > Rivulidae > Garcialebias > Garcialebias charrua. The sequence goes on along the minus strand of JBBPBX010011427.1, from coordinate 7,539 downwards.
TACGGATCTATGAAACTAAACAAACAAATACAGAAAATGATTTTAATTCAAGATCGGAAGCTACATATACCACAAAACAATGTTAAATAGTTGTAAAAACTGCATCGATACACAGAAACCCATCCATCTGTTGGATGACGTGAAGTGATGATGTACCGGGTTTCATGGTTCTGGCAGCTCTGTTATCTATGTCGGCACTTGTTTCTTGCTTCTTCGGGTTTCAGCTGTTGGCGACGTGTAACATTCCTGTCAAACTGTTACAGCACTCTATGAACTCTGCAGATGAGCACACGGACACGTACACCATCATTTAGCCCCGCTCAATTCGGGGCGGCGAGTTCACAGAACATTATTTCATGTTAACTGTAGGTCCACTAAGACAGGGGTTCTCAAACATTTTGGGTTCAGGGAGGGACCCCTTGCAGGGGAGAAAAAGTTTCAGGGACCAGGGATGACAATCATCATATTTACCAAATAGTTTTCTTCAATTTGTCTCTTTATTGCAATGGAAATATTTATGTAGCATAGATACTTAAAACCTGTTTGTTAATAGTGTTAATACAATTTTATACCTTTAAACATGGAGTATTTTTCATTCAAGACACACGTAAATAACAAAATGTTTAATTTCAACTTCCAAAAATAACAGTTTTGAGAATCAAAAACCACTTAAAAACTTTATTCACATAATAAACAAATGTATTTCCACTTATTACCAAAAATTCTTTACATAAAACTGAACAGTCATAGCAGCAGTATCATACCAAGTGACAGGGCTTAACTTGTAAACCAGTCGATGCAAGAATAGTGGACCGGGAAGAGGGCTTCCCCATTACATTTTTGATATATGTGCTTGTAATTTTTTTTTTTTTTTTGTGGACCCACAAGCACCAGCTCGCAGATCCACCCCAGTTTGAGAACCACTGTATAATAGATATGCAGCCCTTCATCAGTTCGTGTGGAAATAAAGACAAGATGTGGAAAAGAGAGAAAATAGAAGACTGAATAATCAAAACTAAAACTCCAATATTAGTTTAAAGGGGACCACACATGCAAAATTCACTTTTTAATGTTTTTTTTACTCAACTTTGGGTATGTACTTCATAAAAAAACAGTCCTAAGGCCAAAGAAATGCACCCAGTGGTTTATTTACTCTAAGTAGATTTATTAAGCAGGTCGCTTTCGTAAATGAGCCCTCGAAGCTCAATAAGATTTACCTGACTAAATAAAGGTTGAATGAATGAATGAATTTGTCTGTGATACAAACGATTTGTTCCTCACTTCCTGCGGTTTGTGACGTCACAAACCGCAGCCACAACCCACCACAACCTGAGTCCAGCCCCTCACCTAGCAACCCCTGGTTAGGCTCAACCCACTTCTGTATTAAACACATGACTGTTGTTTTTCATGATTTCATCTCATCTTTTGTTTATATGTTCTTAATTTCATGTGTACAGCACTTTGTTGCAGCTGTGTTTTTTTAAATGGCTTTATAAATAAAGTATAATTGTTATTTTTATGTTTTAGTTCAATTTTTAGTGTATTTGCGATCGCTCCCAACGCGCAGCCGGTAGAAATGAAACGAGCAGACCGCCGGCGTAGGGACCGGCGGCAACGGGACCCTCTTCTGGCGGATGGAGCGGAGCTTCAACTGTACAGCCTCGCAGCAGCCTCGCAGCAGCGAGGACCTTCTCCTTACGGATTAATTTACGGGAGACACTTGGTGAACTTTGTGTGTGTCTTGACTGGAACAGCGATAACTCCCAAAATCGCCGCGTGCAACGAGCGGAGCTGGCGAACACCGGAAGAGGAACAAGCTAACATTAGCATCGGATTCGGGTGGTCTAATGCTAAAAGGAGCAGCAAATTGCGGCGCGCTCAGACGGGTTTCGGTAAGTTATCTTAAGCTAGCACTAACAGTAAGTCAAATGAGTAATAAAAAAAGAGCTAATTTTAAAACAACAACACATTACAGATACTGGCTGTTACAGAGGGCGTAAACAGATCGTTGAAGGGCGTGGACTTCAGAACTCAGTATCAGAAACCGGTCGTTCAAAACGAAAGTTAAAAATGGCAGAATTAAAAAGGGTATAATTAATTATCTAAGAATTATTTTGTGTATTAAAATGAATTAATATTGTCAAGATAGCACACAGACATAACATAAAAATTTTAAAGACCTATATGTGGTCTCCTTTATACGGAAGTGCATTAAACATATCGTTTCTGAGCAAATGTCCTCATTAAAGTCTCATTTCCCTGGCAGCCAATGGGAATTCAGGACTTGGTGTGGTTGTTGCTGGGAAATATTCCTCTTTCACAACATCAGATGACAGAGCACCCACTCAGTGCTGCAGCTTCAGTCAGGATTTACAACCCTTTTCATTCCAACCCTTGTAAACACCTTTTAAACATCCATCCATAAAATAAAAATAAACTGAAATTTGGCAACTTAAACAAAGCATACCCGCTCCAATTTGTTTATTCACGTTTGCGTCCTGTCAACACTTCACTTAGAAAAGACCGAACAACCCGAAAAGACCAGGACAACGTGATGCTGTTTGTTTGCCCTGGTTCTGGTTCTGACTTCTTTTGGGTTCTGTTCAGGTTTTGAATCATTTCCAGCTGAGTGCTTCAGCATCCACATGTTTCAATCCCTGCGATTTCTGCCAGAACAAAGGTGGAGCAGCTACCAGGGTTCATCTTTGCTTTGTGTTTCCCCACCCCGTCTCTGATCATCACCTCTGCAGCTGCTTTAAAGGAGAGCCGGCAGCGTCCTGATGTGTTTGTGATCAAACGAGTGGTCGGGCCCCTCGGCGGCGCTCCTTCGTTATCTGGACGCAGAGGCCTCGCCGCGCCGTGGGAGGCTCTTCAGCTCTGATAAGCCTGGTATGCTGTCACTTTAAAGCATACAGTGTGATGAAAGTGATGCTGCTGCCATCTGAGAGGCACACTGCGATGTTTATGAAAGAGAAGACTCCACGGTGTGGGGATGAAGGCTTTACCTGAAGCTCTGAGACCTGTCCAAAAAGAAAGACGGCTTTATAAACTACAGAACAGAATATATGTGGTTTGAAGGTTTCTGGAGAACGTCTTTGTTGAAATGTGTGAAATCAGCTCAGTATTCAGGTTTTCTGATGTGTTGTCCACCCATGTAAAGTCATTTTCACACTCCGTCTCTCCAGGCAGCCGTCACAGTTTGCCTCTGTGGGATGCTGGAATGGATTGTTTGCTGCGCATTGAAAGAAACTGAGCGTTTTTTTTATTTGATTTTCTTTTCTCTGCAGATGTTTACCATGGCACAGAGAACCTGTTTCTCTGTGGCTGGCAGTTTGTAAATTAATTGATTTATTTGGTTTACGAAGATTGCACGCATCGCGTATTTGTAGCAATCAAATCTGTAATTATGTGGCTTCAGATTTCACGTTGGGGTCCTGCTGCGACGACCTCAACAATCCTCCGACGAGGCCGGCTGGGTTTAGTGTCTGACTGAAGCAGCGGGAGTCATAAATAAAATGCAAACAGTGACAGAAAGGCTTACTGCTGTTTAAATATAGATGCATTATTTACATTTTATGAAACTTGTTCGTATAATCACTCAACCCAGCTTTATTATCCACCGCCAACAAACATTCTTCTATGTGTTTGTCTGTTAACAAAACATCTCATGAGCCCCAGATGGATTTTAATGGATCTGTGAGAAAGTGGTTATTGACTATACATCTGCAGCTGATTAACTTTTGGAGTCAACCCAATTAAAAACTTCAGTCGCAGCTAATCAATCTTAGTGAGTAAAAAAAGACCATAACTTATTAAATGTTTCAAGTATCGACATATTTGTTGTGTTATTAGCTGAAAGTTATCCCCAATTCATACTTTGAGCGCTAACTAATCTTTGTTCAACCGTTTGAGCCAACAAGGTCTGAGCTATTAGCAACATGTCTAATCAACCACTGGACAGATTTCAATGAAACTTTCAGAAAATTATCAGTTGATGTACATCCACAACTAACTTTTGAAATCAACCCTTATAAAAATGGCTGCTTAAGCTAATCAAATTTAAAAACAACAAAACCAGCTGTAATTCCGTCAGTTGTACAGATACTGAAGTGAAATTTGGTGTGGTGGTAGCTGAGAGTCACTATGATTGCATATGCTGAGTGCTAACAAATTGCACAAGGTATTTGTTTTAAACTTTGGTATGAATGGCAGTGGGTGATACACGTTCCTTCAAGGACTGTTTATTTAAATCCAGAATTGAATTCAAAAATCTTACTTCTAACCTAGAAAGCCCTCAACAACCTAGCTCCATCTTATATTACAGATGTTATTGTTCCATATTTTCCTAACAGAGCACTTCGCTCTCAGACTGCAGGTTTACTTGGGGTTCCTAGAGTTTCCAAAAATAGAATTGAAGGCAGATCTTTCAGTTATCAGGCTCCTCTCTTGTGGAACCAAGTTCCAGTCTCTGTCCGTGAGGCTGACACATTGTCCAGTTTTAAGACTGGACTTAAGACTTTCCTTTTTGACAAATCCTATGGTTAGGGTTAAAAAAAAGGTTTTTAAGCTCAATCATCCAGGTAGATAACAGCAAAAAAGGATAAACCCTGTCATCTGGACCAGTTTCTCTAATGCCCCTTTTCCACTCGCTCGGCCCAGAGCAGCTCAGTCTGGTCCGGTCTGGTTCAGTTCGGATCGGCTCACATGTAGGTTTGTCTCCATTCACTACTGCAGCCCTTCTGTGGGCGGGGTGTAGAATCTCACTCGTCCTACCACGTGGTGGCGGTAGTGTTACCTCAAGCTATTTACTAGCCACCACTAAACGTTAGAAGAAGAACACCCTGCAGGACCTTGTCTCACCACCTGTTGGCGGTAATGTCCCTTGAGCTATTTAATGCTCTGATCTTACTTTATAGACTTTTCAGCTTGTTTTAAACCCATGTGTTTTCCATTTTGTTTCTTTATAATAAAGATTATTCTCATATATGCACAAGGTTCCTGTTAACATTGCTTAACACATCGATCGCACTGCCCTGTAATCAGTTAAACTATTTTTACAGTAAGGTACAGATTAGGAATTAATTAGGTTTCAATTGGCCCTGTAATATTAAAGGTTAGTATTTCATTAAATTTAAACGGTAATATTTTGTCAGGGATAATTCAAAGTCAAATGCAAATGGATAATTTGGTTTAAACTGTCCCTTAAACATTAAAAGCGTGTTTCTTTAAACGTAAAAACAAAGTATTAATAATTAAATGTTTGTTGATCAGGAAACTCGTTTGGGCATCCAAGAACAGCTTCATCGGGGTTGATGTTGACGTCTGTGCATCCTTGGAAAAGCTGCTGCACCCACGACCCGACGTCAGGAAGGATGGATGGATGGATGGGTTCATGTTGACGTTTGTGCATCCTGGCAAAAGCTGCTGCACTACCCCTGACACGACATCAGGATGAAAAAAGCACAAAAATAAACACTGCATCCACCTAAATGATTTTTTTCCCGTTGTCTCATGGGCTTCCTCCAGAAGACACAAGTTGATAAATTCTGGTGTTGACTTCTTCGTCTTAACTGTAAAAAAAAGAAAACATGGTTACCGGTAATTCAGTCTAGAAACTGTTTTATATGTAGATATATTTTATAAGATATATGTAAGATATATATACATATATCAAATATCTCAGAAACCACAAAGCAGATATTTTTCAAACTAAAACAGTGTAATCACAACATGTTCATGTACACACTGTAAGCTGTTGGAGTTATTTGAATTAAAATTCGATTTTTTATAGACATAAGTGTGTCGACCTAGCTTTTTTTTTGTACTAGTATTTAACACATATCTTATATCTCAGAAACCACAAAGCAGATATTTTTCAAACTAACAAAGTGTAATCACAAGGTGTTCATGTACACACTGTAAGCTGTTGGAGTTATTTGAATTAAAATTCGATTTTTTAATAATTTATTTTCGTAGCACATGTGACAGGTTTGGAAGTAGTCAAAACAAATCAATTTAAATCCAGCAGATTTGACCACAACGTGACATTATTAAGGAATTGTTCACCTGAGGAACCCTCGTGGTATAAAGCCAGCTATGAAATATATTTTTTAAGCTTTTATTTAGCTACATTTAAAAGAAAGAACGCCGATCGACCCCACCCGCGCGTGCATGTGACGTGCACGTGTCGACCTACTTTGTTAAATCCAGCTGATTTGACCACAACGTGAAATTATTAAGGACCTGTTCAGCTCAAGCACCCTCTTGATATAACGTCAGCTATGAAATATATTTTTTAAAGCGTTTATTTAGCTACATTATATAGAAATAAAGCCGGCTCACGTGCACGCGCGCGTGCACATGGCAAAACTACTTTTTTAAATCCTGCCGTTTTGACCACAACGTGAATTTATTAAGGAATAGTTCAGCTTAAGACACATCTTTGCTATAATTTTAAATACAAATAATTGTTTTTACCGTGTTAATCTTGTAAAGTCCTTCGGTGTTTGCTCCCTCGCGGCAGCCACTTCCTCAAACTCAGTCCAGCCTCTCCCCACGGTTCGGGTCCAGCCGGCCTCAGCCCTGCTCTCATATGAGTCCAGAATCTTGGCGCGGCGCATCTGTGAGGTGGAAATGCTGTCCAACGCGCGTTTGGCACGCAAATATGACGTCACAACCAACCCGCGCCACCAAGTGGAAAAGGGGCATAAGGCGTGGGTTTCCTGAGCTGTCCCTTAGTTATGCTGCTATAGGTTCAAACTGCTAGAGGACAAACTGACCACATTTATTAACACTGCTGTTGTCTTTACTTACTCTGCTCAACCTGTTTTGTATTTGTAATTATTTTTTTCTATCCTTGACATGTGTTTTTGTCTTTCAGGTACACCTGTATCTATATCTGGACCTGCCATTCTGTGTTAGTTTGTCTCTCCTTCCTGTCGTCTCAAACCCAGTCGGTCAAAGAAGATGGCCGCTTGTCCTGAGCCTGGTTCTGCTGGAGGTTTATTCCTGTTAAAAATGAGTTTTTCCTTTCCACTGTTGCCTTTGTGCTTGCTCAGTATGGGAGACTGCAACAAACTGAAGATTCAACATGTCTGCTGGCTTCCTTAACTTTACTAATTGGCTTTTCTTTGTATGTGAATGTTCCTGTAAAGTGCCCTGAGACAACTTTGTTGTGATTTGGCGCTATGTAAATAAACTGAATTGAATTGAATTAATGTAGCACTTTCCAAACACAAATGTAACACAAAGAATTAAAACAAGAATTATTCATTTATTTATTTATTTTATTCCCTCGTGCTTTCATTACTTGTATTCTTGTATCTGATGAAACTGTCTTGTATTGTTCTTTTAAAATGAATGAATAAACATCAAATCAAATCAAATCAAATTATTTCAGCATCCTTCCCAAGTTCAACATCTCAACTTGTATAAAAATGTTTGATTATGTTTAAATGACTTTCTGATTGAGGCCAGAAACACGTGTTTTTTTTTCTGTAGGCTTGAATCTGCTCCTCATCTTATTGTGGGTTTGTTTTT
>JBBPBX010011426.1:30321-48223 GCA_038048925.1 Garcialebias charrua | reverse complement strand
TATGTATATATATGTATATATATATATATATATATATATATATATATATATGTATATATATATATATATATATATATATATATATATATATATATATATATATATATATATATATATTTCTCTCTCTTTTGTTTTCTATTGTTTATTGTTTGTTTGTTTATTGTTTAAGGAAATTCTACCATTGCTGTTCATTGTTCTTTAGTTTTAGCAGGTCGCTTTCGTAAATGAGCCCATGAGGTTCAAAAGATTTACCTGACTAAATAAAGGTTGAATGAATGAATGAATGAAAAATGCATCATCTGCAGCCTTTTATGCCAAAGTTTTAGTCCAAGATCCTTCTTTGCCCAGAAACTGACAGGGTTGCAGTCATTTCTGGCCAAATCTTGAAAAGCAGTGATGATGAGCAGTCTCCTGTTCAGATCATTCACTGTGGATGACTCTCAGCTACTACCATGTCAACTTTTATCTCAAAATCAGTACAACTGACCGAATTATAGCCATTTCTGAGTTGGCTCATCTCAAATAGCTGTGGTAACTATCTTGAATTGGATTGATTCCATTGTAGAGGTACCTCTAATGATTTATTTCCATTATTTATAATAAAATGCATCTAGTGGTACATTAAAAATTTGATTAACAGTCCAAAACATTATTGCTCCGCCGTTGCCTTTTGGTGGTAATATACTGTACTTTGCGGTTATGCTTTATCATTCATTTTGTTTATGTTGATTAGAGTTTTCATGGTTAAGTTTAACATTTAAACAACCTCAAAATGTCTATAAAAAAAGTCCTGCCCATCTTCTCTATAACAAGCAAAAAGTATAACAACCATTGAGAATGAACTAATTTAACTCCAAACCTGCAGCAGATAATAAAATCACCAGAAAATATGTCAAAGTCTACTGATCTCTCCCTGCCTCTGTTGAAAAGGTTAATAGAGTTTGGAGATCTGAGCGGCACGATGGTGCTGCGGGGAACGAGTCGGCCCATGATGTAAGCATGTGAAAGAGCATGTGGGCCTTTGACACCACTTATAACTTTCTGAGTTTGGTTTGATAACAGACGTCTGCTGCAAGAAGCTTTAGATTAGGGAAATGCTGCCTCCTCTTAAATTATCTTTGTTCTAACTAGCAACAGACGTAACCATCTCAAAATATAAAAATCCTATCATACATTTAATTTCACTTGTTGTATATTCATTGATTCAGCATTCACACTTGTTTTCCTGTTACTTCTATATGGTTGTTGGCTCAAATTACCCTTTGTGTTATCTTAGTCACTCATAAATCAAAATGTTTAGCTTGATCAGGAAAACTGTGCAGTGGCTTTTGTTTTTAATGACTTTTACATATTTCAAAATATTTAACTTCAATTGAAATAAAACTGTCTACAGAAACATATAGAAATCTCTTTAATTAATTTAAAAAATGGTTTTCTCTTTGACTTCTGCTTCAGCCTATATGTTACTTTTTTTCTTCCTATGCTATGTTTAGCTTCTACTGTTCACATTTTTGGCTTTTAGTTGCTGTTATGCTACTTTTAGGTTTTAGCCATCATTTGGTTGATTTAAGCTTTTATTTTCTGCCTTGCTGGATGGAGTTTTAGCATCTTGTTACTTTTAGCTATAGCTTTGCAATTTTTTCTGCTTGATAAACTTAATATTTGTATTTTCTATCCTTTTCTATTTGAAAGTATTGTTTTGTTAGTTTTAGCTCATATTTTACTTATATTGGCAACTGTTCTGCTTGTTTTTCCTTTAACAGCTCAGTTAGCTACAAAGTACTTCAATTAATTTATCACTCAGCATTCGCACTGCATTTTTGCTAAAAAAAAATTATTTTGATTAAAACTGCAATACTTATTAAAATGCTTCAGATTTTTACCCAAGTTTAAGATTTCAGATAAATCATAAACAATAAACTATGTTTATTATTTTTTACTAAGATTCCATCTATTAAGATTTTTAAACCTTTTTTCTTGCCAAAAATCCCAAAATAATTTAAAATCCAATCTATAAGTAATTTATTATATTAAACCACTTAAGTTTAAACAAAAAAAATTATTATCTGAAAACAAAAACAAAAAACTAGTATTTTAGACATTTTAAATATATCATTAATATATAAAGTAAAAAATTTTGAACCCAACATTGAACCTTGAGGGACTCCATATTTAATCACTTCAATACTTTTTTCTTATGTTTTATTTTTATGAAATAACTGCCTAACTATTTGTGAGTTGTCCTTCTCATTTCATAAACATGTAAGTTAAAGAGAAAAAAAACAATAATCTATTGTATGAAATGCGTTTATATGCCGTAACTTCTGAAATTAACCCAAGCAGTGTTAAAGGTTCAGTATGCAGTTTCTGTAGAACTGCAGCACTTAGAAAAAATTTCAACAGGCAAAGCATTCTGATCCCTCCCCCTCAGAGCCATATGTGGCTCTGCCCCCTTGTGGTCTGTTGAATTTCAAATTCAAGCTCTGTTTTTATTGGCTGATTCAAATTCAAGCTCTGTTTTTATTGGCTGGTTACAAACTCTGTTTTTATTGGCTGGAAAATGGCGGGTCACCTTTTCTTTTTAGAAATGCTTATTTACCACCTGGAGAAGCAAGGGGACAATATTTTTTTTAATTTTTTTTCAGAGATTACCTGGCTAACATCAGTCTGTCAGGAGGTAGTGACAGAGTGAAGAAATATGTTCATAAAAAAAGCTACATACTGAAGCTTTAAAGGATTATGTTAGTTTACAGGTAGTCCCCAATTTACGACGTTCCGACTTTACGAACGAGCTTACGAACAGTACTGTTGTACAGTACTGTATTTTCCGGTGTATAGGTTGCACCTTTTATGTTTCTTTCAAGGCCTGCGACCTATATATGGCTTGTTATCACTTTCAGCTAAACAAATTTTTAAATCCAGCTAATTTCACAATTACGTTCATTTATTAAGGAAAAGTTCAGCTCAGACACATATTTGCTATAATTATTATCAAACAAATAATTGTTTTTAAGTGTTAATCTTCTTAAAAGCCTTGTTGTGCGCTCCTGTGGCAGACATTTGCAGCAGAGCTAAACGTACAGTAGGTGTGATCTATACACCGGTGCGACCTATCTAGGGATTTTTCCAATCTATTGGTGATAATTGGACAATGCGACCTATACACCGGTGCGACCTATACACCAGAAAATACGGTAAATCCAGTACTGGTATGTGTTTTTAGATGAAAGTGTGTTAGCTAACCGTTTGTAAATAAAGTTCTGTGCATGTTTATGAACCAGTATGTACGCTTGTTCAGTCTCATGTTGCTAAACAGGTGTGCGGCGCAGCGTTAGCATACATTTTCCGACCACGGCCAAAAATCCGGTTTTACGAACGCCACGTGTAATGCGTTCCGACTTACGAATTTTCGTGTTACGAACGGTGCGTAGGAACGGAACTCGTTCGTAAGTCGGGGACCACCTGTATTAGGTTAGGAGAAAAAGAGAAAAGTTAAAGTCTTAAACCATCAAGCATCACTTGGGATGAGGTCTCAGATCTTCCCAGTCTGTTCTTGTCTCAGAGGTGGCTACCTGTCGTCTCTCCCTTCTGTTGATCTTCCCTTCCCCACAGTTCAGAGCCTTCGCCAAAGCCCAGGAGAGCTCCGCAGCCCGAGGACTACCACAAAAATATCACAGCCAGACGCTTCCTCTGTGGATCTTTACCCGCCGTCTCTCTCCGTCTGAGTTTGTTTGAGACTCACCTTCGCAGACAAAGTGGCAACTGGGCCACGTGCTCCAAAAGAGCTGTAAAAAGACTGTTAGGCAGGCGCGTCAAGCTGTGACTAAATAAATAAAGAATGACTCTGGATTGGCAGCCCTGCTTAACTGTAGCACCCTACTTCAGCTGGTGTGCCAGAGAAGTGTTGAGGTGCATCATTTTAATGGCCATTCCAATCCAATTAGTTGAGTCTGAGCTATTAAACAAACTATTAACGTGTTGAAACCTTTGGGCCGGTCTGGATTTTATCACTTCCTAATTAAAGTCAAAAAAAGATTTTACTTGAGGACCTTCACTCTCTAGATTGTGGATTCTAAGAAGAATTACAACCAAGTGACCTTCTTGTCTTCTCACACACACAAAGAGACAAGGTTCGCCCCCCCTCTCCTTTCATCTTCCACTCCCAGCCATCTTGTTCCCACCACCTTGGCTGTGCGGCTGTCACGTCCAGACGTAATTAGCAGTCTTCCTGCAGGAGGGTATGGTAATGTGACAGGAAGATGGTGGACATGGTGGCTGCACACACACACACACACATCCCTTTCCTCCCACGAGGGGTGCTTAGCGCTGTCGAACATGAAGCGGATCTTTTGGAATTGACTGTCCAGAAGTCTCAGATTGTGGACGGAAGACCTGAAGTACTCGTTTTGATGATGAACAGTGACAAACATGGGCTCTGTTGTTATTGTGTGTATTTGTTTTCCTGTTTTCTTGTTATTTTGTGCAATTTTGAAATCAGCTTCAGCGTACATGCTCTGCCTTCTTATGGTACTTACTTTCAGCTATTTTTTTCATTCATTCATTCAACCTTTATTTATACAGGCTAGCCTCGTTGAGTCACGGGGACTCATTTACAAGAGGGACCTGTCTCACTCACACCAAACAACCATCCACTCTCACACTCACACCTAGGGTCAATTTAGAGTCACCAATCAGCCTCGTTGGATTTTAACTTCTATTTTGCTACTTTCAGCTTTTAGCTGCCATTTGTAGTGGGCATGACCGTGTCCGCTCTGATACACCTGTGTATTTTTGAACTGTTCCAGAGATGACCTTTACTGACCTTTCAGTAATCTGACATTTAACACAATTTATTTTATTAGTTTAAATCAAAGGACAGATTCACTCAAAAAGAGACTATTTCTATCTTTACTTTTGTTCTAATACAAATATAATCAGAGCATCACCTGTGTTTATTCATGAACAGTGTTGTAATTTAACTGTGCTGACGTATTAAATTGCAAAAAAGTGAAATCTATCAATCAAGTGTACTGGTGTTAATTTAGTTGATTTATTTTAAATAAATGGTAGTGTCTTTGGCATACCAAACTAAAATCAACGTCTCTGTCACTTAATGGCTTTATTTATTTATCCATCATAAAGATCACAGAAATATTGGGTAAACTGAAAAAGAAAAGAATCCGTGAAATTACTATTCAATCTGAATAAGTAATTAAGATATATAAAGTGTGTCAGTTTAATATTGACCTCCTCATATATCCTATACATTCTTCTCATTTTAGCTTTAACTTAAGGTTTTCTCTGGGTACTCCCACAGACCAAAAACATGCATGTTAGGCTGATTGGTAACTCTAAATTGTCCATAGGTGTGAGTGAGTGAGAGAGTGAATGGTTGTTTCTCGTTTGTCTCTATGTGTCCCTGTGATGGACTGGAGACCTGTCCAAGGTGTCCCCTGCCTCTCACACAGTGACTGCTGGACATGGGCACAAGTGACCCGAAAAGGAAGAAGTGTGTAAAGTGTTATCTTCTGTAAATGTTATCAAAACTGTCCAGTAGTCCATGATATATTAGCAAAATATAATATTTTGCTAAAATGACAGACAAATGAATTGCTCACAAACTTGACAAACAACATTATTCCTCTTTAGTCTTCATTGGCAGGTTTACAATCACTTCTGGTAAACGTGGAGTATTAAACCATGGCAAAAAAATGTTAACCTTACTAAAAATGCGGAGGATATTTAGGACAAACAACAAAGTAAGTTCTCCCTGATCACGTTCATAAGATTCAACAGGACAAATAAGAATCTTGGCGCAACATGATAGACAACATCCAACATCTGCAAGCAGCTGGCATCATTCATGTAAATGATGTCACCATGGTCAACGGCCGGTAAGGTAGTGGTTACAAGGTGTTTTCTGACATTCAGAGTTAAATAAGATCTAGCCATTAGCTGCAAATGCAGTGCTATTGCTATTACAAGTTGTCCCCGATTTACGAGGACATCGACTTACGAGGTTCCGAATTTACGAGGTTATCATATTTAATAAAAATATGAATTTTTGTGTGTGTGTGTGTGTGTGTGTGTGTGTTTAAATGTTCTTAATTTCATGTGTGGTTGTTTTAAAGGCTTTACAAATAATAATAATTATAAAAATTATAATTTTTAATCATATTTGCGCAGCTTCCAGCGGTTTCCGGAAATGCCGCTGTGTCCGCCATTTTACATTTAGTTACAGCAGTGTTCCTCAAACCACGGCCCGCGGGCCGCATCCGGCCCGCCCCCACCTTTGGTCCGGCCCCCAGGAAAAAAAAAAAAAAAAAAATTTTTAATTTTTTTTTTTTTTTTTTACAAATGAATACATGTACAGTACTGTACGGTCACCAAGTACTTAGCCTATCCTAACACAGTTTTTAAAAATGAAGGAGTAAGTTGAATTGTCTCCCTTTCACATAAAGCTGTCGGTGCACAGTAAACATGGATGGAAAACTAGCAAACAAGCAAACAAAAACGTATTATTTTCACACAGAGTGGGAGGAGGAGTATTTTTTTGTTTATTCTAATTCAAAGTCACTAAGGTAGAGACACATTTATTTTATACAGCTTGCACCAGATGACACCATCCTGCTGCACAGAGCAGCTGCCTAATTTTGATATTTAGGTTTTATTGAGGTTTGAAATAGTTGTTGGAGATTTGTAAATCTGCACCTTTGTAAGTCACTTTTTGTAAATAGTTAGTGTAAATGAGGGAGTTTTATATTGTTCAGTTCATTGTTTATTCGTTTCTTTAAAAAATATGGTGTGCTTTTCAAATATTGCGTCCTTTTACTTTGATAAAATACTTTAATTAAATAAAACTAGCAACACATTACGTTCTGTTTTATTTACTTTAAAGAAGTGAGGAGTAGGGAGATGAAAAATTTTGTTTTTTGATACTGAGACTGGACGAGTAGCTCTCGGCAAACTGCCGACTTCAAAAGTAGCTCTTGGTTCAAAAAAGGTTGGGCACTGATTTAGGCACTCCTGCAATCATCACACTTTTTCCTGTTAAAAACTGACTCCGGCCCCCCACCAGAGAAGGGAAAAGTTATGTGGCCCTCACAGGAAAAAGTTTGGGGACCACTGAGTTACAGTCTCGGCTCCTGCCAGCTGGCTGTGGAGGACCGTGTGTCTGATCAGGGTTGCCTCATACGGATAAATTAGCTGGAAACGCTCGGTGAACTCTGTGGATGTCTCAGGCCCGGAATAGCAGCCGCCGATAGCTCCGCCGATCGCTCCCACCACGCCGCCCGACTGCCTTTTGGATGGGCTAACATGCTAACGAGCGCAGCTAACGCGGAGCTAATGCTAACGCGGGCGGGGACACCAAGCCGACAGGCCGCGGAGAGGCCATCTGCGTCCGGTAGCTCGCCTCGATGTCCGCTTGGCAGCCTAAGATGTCGGGGGACACCGAGCTAACACGGAGAAACAGCGAGCGCCGACACCCTTTTGGATGGGCTAACATGCTAACGAGTGCAGCTAATGGCGGGGGCTAACAACAGCTAATGCAGGCAGCTTGTTTGGATGGACGAACACCGCGGAGAAACAGCTTACTCTTTTTCTGGCTCCAAATCTATGGAGTTAACAAGCTCCTTCCTGTAAACAGTTTGGACCGCGTGGAGCTGCACGAAGCTGCGGTGCTCGGACGTGCAAGGATCTAACATGCAAACAGACGAGACAAGCTTGATCAGCTCAAAGTAAGAAATTATATTTTTGTTTTTTAGCCCTGGACTGTATGTGTTTTTTTGAGAATTATGTAGCAGTGTTAGGATAGGCGAAGTGCTTGGTAACTTGGTAACTTTTCATTACCTACATGTACGTGTTCAATGGCGGCTCGTGTGGTATATAAAGGTGATCCCCGACTTACTAGTTTTCGTCTTACGAGCACCTCGCAGGAACGGAACTCGCTCGTAAGTCGGGGACTACCTGTATATACATGACCTGAATTTTTTCTTTGTCTGATTGTTGGTCTGGGGAATTCATGCGTTTTGTGAACACAATGCACAGGAGGAATGACCAATCTGTAGATGAGTATAAGGTTATTGCCAACTATACCCTGAGGTCAGACTGTAGGGGTCAGAGAAACTTCATAATGATAGAATTACTTCTCAGACATTACAGACCACTCCTAAATCCTGCATAGCTCATACTAAAAGGTGAAATTACTGCTGTGCTAATAGAAAAAGTCTGAAGATAGAGCTTTTAAGGTTTTCTAGACTTCTTCTTTTGGCTTTTCCCTCTTCAGGGGTCACCATAGCAAGTCATCCTCCTCCATTTCACTCTGTCCTCACTAGCTCCATGTCCTCTCTAACTGCATCCATTTATCTCCTCTTTGTCTTTTTTCCTGGCAGCTGCATTTCTAACATCCTTCTACCAATATACCCACTGTTCCTCCTCTGGACATGTCCAAACATTCTCAATCTGGTAATTGTATCTCCCAGTTGTTCAACATGTGCTGTACCTCTGATCATCTCATTCCAAATCTTACCCATCCTTGTCATGCCTATGGAGAATCTTAACATCTTTATTTCCATCACTTCCCATTCTTTTTCCTGAACATAGCTGATCTCACCACAGTCTTGTAAACTTTTCCTTTGATATTTGCTGCAAATATTTTGTTGCAAACCACTCCTGATACTTTTCTCCATCCACTCCATCCTGCCTGGACTCTCTTTTTCACCTCTTTACCACATCCCCCATTTTTCTGAACAGTTGACCCCAAGTACTTGAAGAAAAAGAACAAGACCAACCTATTGACAAATTACAACTATTAGAGAAAATACTTCATACAAGCTGGTAGAGGGATGATGAGTTGAGCATGTTTTTTTGCAATGGGACCTGGCAAATTTGAACGAACTTCTCCGTACACCAAAACATTTGTAATCAAACGTGAGACCGTTTTAAAAACTGGCAGCAGCAAATCTACAACAAAATGGCTGAAAGTGAGATGCAAAGAAATGGGGGCCACGTCAAAACAGAGTAACGCTGTCATCTTATGGCAGGCAGGGAGTAAGTTCGCCTCCCTCTTGGGGTCTTTCTGTGAAGTTTACATGTTATTCCCGTGCATGGTGGGTTTTCTCCAGGTACTCCAGTTTCCATCCACACGCCAAAAACATGGGATAATTGACAATAATAAATCATCACTAGGTGTGAGAGGTTGTTTGTCTAGTTTGTCTCCATGTGTATCAAACTCTAAACACATATTCACACCATACACAACTGTTCTGCTTCACCTATGAAACCTCAGAGTGCCCATCTTATCAGTGAGTCTTATTTTCCACATCAACGGTCAAAGTCCAGACCTCATTATCAGAAACGTCATGTTGGGACCTTCACAGAGCTGGACTTAAACCACTTCTTCAGTTTTCAATCAAGTGAAGGAACATAGGAAAGAAGAAAGGACCAAAACGGATAAAGTCATAAAATGAACAAAAACAATCAAGTTACTGCAGCTGAAGATAATTTTACAAACTTTTGAGTCATGAAATGTTCTTAGTTTGTTTTCACTCTTCTTCCACATTTTGGATTTGCTTTTCACAAATATTATAACATGGTTCTACAACCCAAATAAATTTCACCCTGACATTGCATTTGATTACATTGTATTTGTTTGTTTATTTGTTTGTTTGTTTATTTATTTATTTCAAGGTTCAGGGTGAGTTTAATGTCATTCGCATCACATGTGGTACACTAGGTGGAACGAAATTGTGTACTCAAGTTCCTAGTTACACCCAGAAATTGCAAAAATATAAAGTATAAAAAGAAACAGTATACAAGGATCGAAGATATACACTAAACAATAATAGTATAATATGATGTATTAAACAGCAGCCTGAACATGAGTCTGTTGTGAGCAGATGGTATGTAGCAGCTTATGGGTAAGAAATCAGCAGCAAAGTGGCATACTACCAATTAAAGTTACATTACGGTGACATGGCTAGAGACTCATGAGTCTAACAGTGTCAGGGTAGAAGCTGTTCCTCAGTCTAGTGGTTCTAAAATTAATGCTCCTTAAAGCTGCACTATGTAACTTTGTAATGCAGTCTGTAACTTTTCTAACAATATATTTTTAACATATTTCTTCACTCTGTCACTATCTACTGACAAACTGATGTTAGACAAAGTAATCTCTGAAAAAAACTATAGTCCCCTTGCTTCTCTATCAGCATTTATAAAAACACTAAAAACACAGAGTGACCCGGACAATGACCAGCCAATAAAAACAGAGTTGTTTGTCACGCCCCAACCCACGCCCCCGCCTGTCCCAGCCCCAGCGCCGCGGCTCGTTCTCATTCAAAGGATTGCAAAGCGATGCAGGACTGTTTTGTATGTGACACAAATGTATTAAATATCCCTTCTTCATCCCAGAGCTGGACTTTTATTTTGTTTTTTTGCCAAAAGTCAAGTGATCGCTTCATCCTTCACTGACAGGAATGAGGAAATGGATTTGTCACGACTCACGAGCGAATTAAATCATGTCCAAAGTGGCTGGTGAAGCTCTGCTGATTTCAGGGTGTTTTTGTGTTGTTGGACGAGTGATTCATGGTTTTATTATATTTTTTAGAACGTTTTATTAACATATAATCACAGAACTTCGCAGCGCAGAGACAGGACATGCAGAGGAGGTGGAGCATTCCAGACATTCCATTCCTGCACTGACAGAAACAAGGAAGTCACGAGCAAATTAAATCATGTCCAACGTTGCTACGTGAACCTCTGCTGATTTCTGCTGTTTTTTGTGTTGTAGGACCAGTGATTCATGGTTTTATTATCCACCTTATTCCTAGCCCCCATGATGCCTTGCGCGAATTATGTGTACGTCTTCCGCCGGAAGTGAGAGCAGCAGTTAAAGCCCAGTCTACTGGCTGTATTTATCACGTTTGTTTTTTTGTTTTGTTTATTTCTAATTAATTGCAATGGTTACTTCGTGTTGGGTCAGTGGGTGTTCCTGTCGGGTAGACGTTTGTTCAAAGCGCAGTTTTCACTTCATCCCAAAAATAAGTAAACGTGAAGGATTTATCTCCATCGGACGAGCTGACAGCTGCCCCTCCTCTGCTCGGATCTGCTCTCGAAGACGTCGTGTTCAGATCACGTTTTCTCCGGTAAACAAAATATTCTACATAAATCATTTTGTGAAACAATTTCAGAACAATGTGAGAGTATAATTTTCTCTGTGTTGGAGCTGTTGTTGTTTTTTTCTTCATGATTTAGCATAGCACCGTCTACTAGCTGTGGTTAGCTTAGCATGTAGCGTTAGCATCTGTTAAAGTATTTATTAAACAAATCTGTGGATAAATAATATAAACACATGTGTGTGTAATACATTTGCAGTACATACATATACTGTGTGTATGTGTATACTGTATGCACACTGTATATACAGTATATACATACATACTGCACATACATACTGTATTGTTTGTACTGTTTTGATTGTAGGTCCCTGTTACTCTCATGTGAATAAAGCAGTGGGATGCTGTCTGTACAGAAAATATTCCATAACACAAGTTCATCTTTTGGTTATTACTACATTTGTTCTATTGAAATATTTATATTTTCAGGAAGGCCTACACACAAGTCAAACACAGACTGGTCACCCACGCTGAAGTTGACAGACACACTTACTCTGATCTTACTCTAATCTTTGTGAATGAGTAAAAATTTTAGGAGCAACTGTATTTATTTTTTCTACTTTGAGTAGCAAACTTGGTCTTATTTTAGACTTTGTGATGCAAACATGACAGTTTATTCTTTTTTTTTTAAGGAACAGACGAGTGAAAGGCCAAGTTCCATCGTCTTGGATTCCGGAGGGGTTGGCTGCTTGCTCCAGTCGTCCAGTGGTCGTCCAGTGGTCGTCCAGTGGTCGTCCAGTGGTCGTCCAGTGGTCGTCCAGTGGTCGTCCAGTGGTCGTCCAGTGGTCCCACATGATTAGGAATCTGTTCCAGTTTGTTTAAAATCAGAAACTGCCCATCATTTCTTGTTGAAGAGTGTATTTGACCTGGTATTTATTCTGGTATTTATTCTGCAGCCAATCATTTTCATTAAAAGACATCAAATCACCCACAGTTCTCATATTGTATTCAGTTTCAACTGTTTTTAGTTTATAATTATCGCTTTTATTCTGAACTTTATCAATCTCCTCCCGGAGGAGGAACCATACAGCAACATGCATGTTTCTAAGTTTTGTACTTGTCAATAAAAAACTAAACTGTTAAGTTGCCAAAAAAACAATCACATCTAGTTTTTTTATTTGCAGTAGAACTTCTCATTAGACATTAAACAACGTATCTTATTGAAATAAAGAAGGTGAAACACAGCAACACCAAATGTACTTCAAACGCAGATTTATTTATAGAAATTATATTTTCACTCATTTGTTGCTGTGGTACATAACTGCACACAAACTTCTGGACCAACTGGAGCGTCATCCATCCCTGGACCAACTGGAGCGTCATCCATCCATCCCTGTCATCCATCCCTGGACCAACTGGAGTGTCATCCATCCATCCCTGTCATCCATCCCTGGACCAACTGGAGCGTCATCCATCCCTGGAACTCACCTTATGCAGAAATATAACAGAAAGGAGGAATGTAAAAGTACAGTATACAAACATTAGGGTTCATTTATGAACACACACAACACCTAGATTATATATATAACTAAACACACACACACACACACATAGATTATATATATAAATAAACACACACACACACACCTAGATTATATATAAAAGAAACCCACGCACACACACACACACCTATAATATATATAAATAAACACAACACACCTATATTATATATATATAAATAAACACAACACACCTATATTATATATATATATATATAAATAAACACAACACACCTATATTATATATATACAGTATATATAAATAAATATACACACACAGCATACATATATAGGTGCGTGTGTTTATTTGCCAGTTATGCACGAAAATATTAGTCACTGACTACATAAAATCATAAAACTAAAAGCTGTCTCTTAAATCATACCTGGTGTTCTCGATCCTCTGAGGATACAGAGTCTTTTTTCAGGTGGTTTCTCGTAGCCCAGCCACAAAGAAGGATGCAGGTTTTTGTTTTTGAAGCATGTTCAACACACACTAGTTGCAGCCACAAATTCAGCTTCGTCTGATTATTCGTACAGCCACGAACAGCGCAACAGGTACCAGAGCTCCACAAGACATCTTCGTGACAATTTTAGCTCGAAATAACAGAAAACAGAACTTTAACAGAACTTCAACGACGCGCACAGATTAGCAAGCAAACAACGAGGAGCCAATGCAGAAATTCTACTTCCGGGGTCAAACGGAAGTACGACACATTATCGCTTCTACAGTGACGCCCCCAAGAATAAGGTGGATATTTTTAAAACGTTTTATTAACATATAATCACAGAATATTGAAGTGCTCCGAGCGGACACACAGCAGGAGGCGGAGCTGCAGAACTCAAGTTCAACAGAGAACGGACTGTGGCTCCCCCTCAGAGTCATGGATGGCTCTGAGGGGGAGGGAGCCGAATGCTTTTACCTGATGAAAATTTTTCTAAGTCCCAGCGTTCTCCAGAAATTACATAGTGAACCTTTAACCTCCTTCCTGAGAGGAGCCAGGTAAAAAGTGTGTGTGCTGGGTGAGTGGGGTCCTTCATGATGCAGGTGGCTCTCTTCCTGTATCTGAAGGTGTAGATGTCTATAGCTATGTTTACATGCGCAAATTATTTTGACCGGATCGAAATATTTTCTGATTAAATAATTCAAATGTATTGTTTACATGGGCACAATCTGTTCATGACGAGCGTTTACATGCAGCGGGCTTTGTTCTGAACAGAAGTACTGAGTGTTAAACTCTCCTTTAAAAAAATCCACAGAAGAAGTTCTACTTCCGGGATGATCGTAAACAAACCTGAGCACCCAAAATGGACCCGCAACAGATTTTAATGACAGTGGAGATGTTACTGCACTCCCTGACTGAGCTACAGCTAATACCGATCATTTTGAGCTCTTTTAAAGTTTCTAGTAGAAATGTTGTGTCGCTCCCCGACCAGTTTGGCTTTCCTGACATGCTAATATTATTAGCATTAGCCAGGCGGAAATGACATAGGCTACAGTAGGTTGCACATGCGCAGTTAGGTCAGTTTTTCACGATCAGAAAAAAATGAACAGATCAAGTGTTTACATGCGCACCGTTCGGGTTATGAATCGGCGCAAACCACCCGTTTCGTTCTGATCACATATTATTTCGGATCACGCTGAATAAACAAAAAAATAACCCCAACAGGATGTTTACATGATGCGTCTTTATTCCAAATGGCCGTTTGATCCTATTACTTACGTCCATGTAAACATAGCTTATGATGGTGGGGAGGCTGACTCCAACAGACTTTAGTGCAGCCTTCACCACTCTCTGCAGAGCTTTCTGCAGCTGTGCAGCCCCCGTGCCACATGATGCTGGCGCACAGGATGTTCTCCATTCACACACACACACTAATTTTATTTATTTATTTTAATTAATTAATTAAGTAAGTAAGTAAGTAAGTAATTAAGTAAGTAATTAAGTAATTAATTAAAATTACTGAACACACAGGAAACCCCGAAAGCTCACTTTTTATTGTGAGTATTTGTAATGAAGGTGAAAATATCTTGAAATTTGGTTCTACATAACAGTATCTATGTACAAGGTTGTTCATTACAAAAAATATTTTTTTTTTAATTTTTTTTTATTTATAATATTTATTTAAATTGTGCAACCTTTTATAATAAACACCATCCAGATGATTAGGATGTCAGGAGTCAAAACCTGCCTTGTGTTCCCTGCAGAAAATTGACAGTCACAAGCAATTATGAAAGTCGCATGTTAGACCCAAACGCCTCAGTTTCACCGGTTTGACTGACCGCCTCATTAAATTAGGCTCCTGCTGCTGCACTTGGACCTGATCATTAACATGAGTTCCAGTTTCCAGTGGTCAAACTGTGCAGCGGTTCTGAGCTTTCCGTGACCTGTTTAAGAAGCTCCTGCTTTCTGGAGCACGAGGCCAAGAGAGAGCCAAACGTAACGACGGGGTGTAACGAGCGATGGGGTGAGGGGTGGGAGGCGCGAGTGCAGAAGGACGACATGAAAAAAGCAGATCGGTTTGGTCACAAACCAACAAACCTCTAAAAAAGAAGCAAACACAGACCCAGTCAAATTCGTCTTGCTCCGCGCATCTTTTCAGTCTAATTTCAAAAGCACAGCATGACCTCAGACTGCAGCCAGTTCTCAGAACGAAACAGCTGGAATTTAATCTTCTGGTGACCGCTTCACAACTTAACACCTATGAAATGTCATCACTTAAAGAATACTTTTAGTTTTGTCCACTATCAATTTTATTATCACTCACACAACTCAGTCATTGTTAAATCAAATATTAGTAATCAAACACGCCTGAATACGGAAAGGCTGAAAAGTGCTCCATGATGAATTATATTCAGACTTTCACCTTTGATTTAAAAAGGGGGAATTAAAAGAACAGTTTACTATTTTTGAACTAAATTAAAAGCAACATCTAACAGATTTACAGCCTCAAAAATGACCCAACTGTGAGCCCTTTTAGTACATTTGTTTAATTTGGAGCTGGGATCAGATATTTAAGCTTGTTTTAAACATCACTGTGTGTTTGCCGTCTTCACGTCTAAATACCAAAATCTATAGTTTCAGAGTCCAGATTTTATGAATGAGTGACTGAAAAAATCTATTTGAAGACTCAAATGCCCAGAATTTCAATAAAGATTGTTGTTTTTGAAGTCAAGCTTGTTGCAGATCTTTGGAACATTATTCATTTAACTGCTTCCAGATAAAATTCTCAGAATAAGACTTGAACCTGATACAGATGAATCATTTGCAAAGCATCTTTGTCCTTGAACTATTTTGACACGTCCTTTATTCGTGCTTTAGCTATTGTATTGGTAGTGGCATTGGCTTTAGGAGGTCCTGGCCTCCCTGCTTCGGCTTCTGACTCACTTTTGGATCCAGTATAAAATATCATTGCTTGTTTTTAAGATGCACAAAGATGCAAGACTTTACTGGTCTGAATGTTGGCGCCTTCACTCAAGCCAGAACAATACCAACAATAATAATATAACAATAATACCTGCACTGGGCATTGTGCCAGAGAATGGGTGTAGGTACAACTGACAAGTCGTATGAATACAGGGCTGAGAAAGTGATTGACAATGGAGCTTATGTCATCATGTGTGACATGACCATGCTTATCGTACCATCTCTGCAAACTGGCCAGACATTGCGCTCCATGACGAGAACAACAAAATGTGATGCTTGAAGTGTCTATCACAAACGGCAATGACATCCTAAAGAAAGAAGCAGAGAAAATAAAGTACAAGGACCTGGAGATAGAAGTCCAACAGATGTGGAACACAAAAACTCATGTTATA
The DNA here is from genome assembly GCA_038048925.1 of Garcialebias charrua. NCBI lineage: Eukaryota > Metazoa > Chordata > Actinopteri > Cyprinodontiformes > Rivulidae > Garcialebias > Garcialebias charrua. The sequence goes on along the minus strand of JBBPBX010011426.1, from coordinate 31,733 downwards.
TCAATCGTGATTGGAGCTTTAGGAACAACGAAGAAAGGATTTCCATAGCAACTAGACAAACTCCCATGTAGAGCCAACGACAAAGAATTGCCGCTCACATACTTCAACTAGCTGAGTAAAAAGATTAAACCTGAGGTACCTGGTTGGTCCCTGGTGAATGAACAAGCAATAAATGAAGAAATGCTGAAAAAATAATGATAATAAGAATAATGATAATAATTATAAGAATGTGGCTCAATAAGACTAACCTGTATAAATAAAGGTTGAATAAAGGTTGAATGAAAAAATAAGGTCCGTAAATCTGGCCTCAAATTAGAGAATCTCTCTGTATCTTCTACCATCCATTTTTCCTTCAACTCTAACTGGTTTGCTGTAATGCCTGATGAGAAACATCCCCTCAGCATAATGTTGCCACCACCATGCTTCATACATGAAGTTCTTGATGCACTAAAAGTTCACAGTTTGCAACTATTTTTGGAAATTACAGACACCAAGAAAACTGATTGTTTAAAGTCCATCCATCCATTATCTTTTACCCGCTTCTTCCATTTTGGGTCATGGGGGTCGCCGGTGCCCATGTGCAGCGATCACTGTGCGAGGGGCGGGGTACACCCTGCACAGGTCACAAGTCCATCACAGGGACACATTGTTATAAACTCGAGGAACCCAGATTGGTATGAGATCCAAAACTAGACAGACATGGGGAAATACAAAATAACAGTGTTTACTTATTTACAGTGAAAGTACGTACACTTGTCGTCTCTCTGCAACTCCTGGAAGAAGGGGAAATGGTGATCAAAGAGGATGTCCCAGGGAACACTGATAATGAAGATTGATATTGTTGTTTCTCTTACAGGTTTAGGAGAGTAGAGAAGTCCAATCCTCCAATCCTGTAGGAGTTTGCAGAGAGGAGTCCAGGGGGAAATCCAAGGGGAACGAGGAAGGCAGGCAACTGGTAGAACACAACACGGGGAGTCCAGAGCGGGGCACAAGGAGAGTCAAACCAGAGCACGGGGAGAATCCAAAGCGAGTCACGAGATGAACCAGAGTAGGACCAGAGGAATCCAATTCTGGTCACAAGGAGAACCAAGGCCAAGGAACCAGGGAAACATAGGAGGTGATATGCTCCAGTGAAGAGTAGCACTGGACTGCAGCCTCATGCCGGGTACCCACCAAACTTGTCAGAACACTCCTGCCTCCCCCTTTTGGCCGCTTGTCACGTTCACACAAAGCCACTGAAGACGCATCTGATGACGCGCACTGGGGGGAGGCAGAGGAGGGGGTCTAGCTTGTTTTCCGGGTCGAGTTGTTGTGTTTCATGCTGCTGGCAGATAAAATCAGCAGCACGTGAGCCTCGTTCCTACTTGAGTGAGTTTTCTACAAGATCAAAAAAGGTGTTCAATACAGAAATA